>NW_026847993.1:4171698-4259198 GCF_025583915.1 Anolis sagrei ordinatus | reverse complement strand
CACTCCCCACATCCAAATCATCCTGATCCTGAACCACAATCACAGGCTGAGCTCCAACACCAGTTCCTTTTTGCCTCCATCCTCAGGACAGCCCTGGGCTCATTCTGCTAACCATCCCACCCCATTCCATTCCATCCGATGTCATCCCTCCTCTTTCCAAAGGCCAGGAAGAGCTCGGCCAGAGCGTGGTACTGGGCTTCGGCAGCTCCCCTTCTCCCCTTCCTTATTTGTTAGCAAACCATTCACTGTCTTATTAACCAGAATGGTCAACCTCACGACAGAGATTTGTTTATTTATTTATTTATTTACCTTACTTATATACTGGTTCACAACAATAAGACAGCAGAATTCAATGTTACAGTATAAAAACAGTTACCAACCTAACACATTGCACAATCAATAAACAATAAACAATTAACAATTACTACAGTAGCCATTCACTATTGTCTCATCATCAAAAACATGATCCAGATTCGTCATCCACTGATCCATTCCAGTGTTCATTAACCAATCATTGCACTCATTATTCGAACGCCTGCTCAAATAGCCAGATCTTCACTTTTTTGCGGAATACCATTAGAGATGGTGCTAGTCTAATGTCGGTAGGAAGGGCGTTCCACAGCCGAGGAGCCACCACCGAGAAGGCCCTATCTCTCGTCCACGCCAAACGTGCTTGAGAAGCAGGCGGGATCAAGAGCAGGGCCTCCCCAGAAGATCTCAAAGTCCTGGTGGGTTAATAGGCAGAGATGCGGTCGGATAGGTAGCTTGGGCCGGAAACGTTTAGGGCTTTAAAGGCTAACGCCAGCACTTTGAATTCAGCCCGGTAGCAAATCGGTAGCCAGTGGAGTTGGCGCAACAGCGGGGTTGTATGCTCCCTACGCTCCGCTCCTGTTAACATCATGGCTGCCGAGCGTTGGACTAGTTGGAGCTTCCGAGCCATCTTCAAAGGCAACCCCACATAGAGAGCGTTGCAGTAGTCTAAACGGGATGTAACCAGAGCGTGGACTACCTTGGCCAAGTCAGACTTCCCAAGGTACGGGCGCAGCTGAGATGACGCAGTTGGCATTGGCACCCCATAACATAAAGAGGAATTTCCCTGAACAATCCAGGTTCTGGTTGAAATGAAAAGAAGACGCAAAATAAGCTGCACTGAAAAGATTTTACAACACCCCCATTGTAAAGCGATGCCCAAGACTTGGGCCTGCTACCCTCAAACCTGAGTAATGCCCATTAAAGAGCCTTTCTTCCTGGTATTGGCAGGCCGCCTTCATCTGCCGCCTTCATCTCCTTTTGAAATTAAATCCACAATAGTCCTCCAGGAGAGATGGCCAACGTAACATTATAAACGGCAGGGCTGCAACCTCGCCTGGCCCAACGCCAAAGCCTTAATGGATGCTCAAGGCACCGAGTCAGGAAATGGCTCTCTATTAACGTCCACAAATAAGTCAGCCGTCGATGCTTCGGGATTACCGTAAAATGTGATGCGTCCTTTGAAAGCCACTCTCATTCAAAAGGCCAACCTCAGCTTCAAACAAAGCAACGGGGATGAAACCCAACGTACTTTTCTCCATTTTCAAAACAGAGCTACGTTCCTTTTTTACGCGATACTAGCTGTCCCCTGCCATGCGTTGCTGTGGACCAAACTTGGCAGGAATACTCAATATGCCCAAATATGAACACAGATGGAGTTTGGGGGGGGGGGGGCGGGGGGAGATAGAACTTGACATTTGGGAGTTGTAGTTACTGGGATTTACAGTTCACCTACAATCAACGAGAATTATGACCCCCACGAACTATTTACCCACAATCCAAAGAACTATCGGCCTATAAGCCTGATTGATATCATAGCAAAAATCTACGCAAAATATATTTTGATCAAAATTGAGCAATGGTCCAATGAAAACAATATTCTCTGTGAAGAACAATCAGGCTTCCGACAGGGACGTTCAACCATAGATAATTGCTTTGTCCTGCAGCACATAATTCAAAAGTATAATTCAAGGGGGATGTGTCTGTATTCAGCATTTATAGACTTGTCTTCAGCGTTTGACACAATTTGCCATGACATACTATGGGAAAAGCTGGCTGCCACAAACATTGACAGAAGATTACTTACTTTAATCATTATGCTGTACTCTGACACCGTATTGAAAGTTAGACTTGGAGCCAGTGGAGCCCTGAGCAATGAAATCAAGACATCAACTTGGGTGAGACAAGGGTGCATTTTAGCCCCTTTTCTCTTTAACTTCTATATAAATGACATCGTAAATACATTATTCTCTGACAGTCTACATGGTCCTAAAGTTTTGTCCAGAACTATTAACATCCTGCTTTACGCTGACGACATGGTGATTATGGCAACATCTCCAGTGGGACTAAGACGATCCCTGGCAAAATTCAATGTGTACTGTGAGCTAAATTAACTCACTATGAACAAGGATAAATCCAAAATTATAGTCTTTGGAAAAAACAGGAAATGGTACACGTGGTCCCTGAAAGGCGTACATTTGGAACAAATTAATTGCTACAAATATCTAGGCATTATGTGTTCTTCGTCTGGTGCTTGGGCTAACCACATTACTCATAGTATACAAAGAGCAACGAAAGCAGCAGGTTCCATTTATAAGCTGTACCATCATAGATACCCAGGCACAATCAGACCTGCCCTGGAAGTCTTTAAAACAAAAATAATGCCAGCACTTATATTTGGGGCTGAAATTTGGGGGCACATCAATCTGGCTAAGATTGAAGCCTTCCAAGTGAAGCAGCTTCGCACCTTCCTGGGCCTTTCCAGAACAACGCTGACGGCGGCAGTAAGGGCTGAGCTAGGAATACTCCCAGTAAAAGCTCAAATTCTAATGAGACAGTTTAATTACTGGTCAAAAGTAAACTCTATGGATCCCAGTAGACTTCCTCGCCTATGTCTAGAGGATCAAGTCCAGCATGACCAGAAGTCATCGTGGATGGCGGCTCTGAATAATGAGCTGGCTGGATTTGGTCTGCCTTTGCAATTTCTGGGTGTTCTGGGTCCGGGGGCAGGGCAAGTGCTCAAGCGGCGCATTCGGGATGTCTATGCACAGCTGGACCTAGAGAGCATAGGTAGGTCTTCAGCCACAAGGTTTTTAGCTTCCCACAAAAGGAATATTCATTTAGAGCACTACCTAACTATTCCACTTCCTCTACCCTTAAGAAGAATATATACTAGGGCTAGGTTTGAACAACTCGGTACTATGGTGCAAACCGGGCACTACTGTAACATCCCAAGAAGGGAGAGATTCTGCGTCTGGGGAGAACAAACAGTGGAAGGCATTGAAATTTCTTAATTGACTGTCCAGCATACACTGAACTGCGAGACAGATATTTACATCCAATATTATCCAACTGCAGGACCCCCAACAGAAATGATATTCTGACATCCCTCTTGCAAGGGCAGGAAAGATCCAGCATCATCAGAGTAAGCCTTTTTATTCTGAAAGCTATTAAGAAAAGAGCAGATTTCCTGAAAGAAGAACCAGGAAAATAAGATTCTGACTTATCACCTTGTTGCCTTGTTTTTTTTACTCGTGTTCTATTTTGAAATGGTCATATGACTGATCAAATAAATAAATATTATTATTATTATTTACCCACAAGCTAGAGAAATTACATATATTAGAAACCAACACTTTCTCATTTCTTTATTTTCCAGATCACCAGACTGGGCCACAGCAGTGCTTGGCAGGGGATGGCTAGTCACTCATAAAACACATTTCTTTGCTCCAAAGGAATATCTCTTTGTCTACTGGGTTTTATTAAAGTATAAGTGGTAATCTCATTATTATTTTACATCATGCAATGGACTTAAGAGCTGTTAAAATAAAACCTGTGTCTCTCCAGCTTTGCTCTTTAGCGTAAAACTAATAACTCAGAATATAAACAAGCAATGCATGTATAGCATTTCCCCCTCGTATTGAGAAAGCAACCCAATCAGGAGATGCTGAACTTGTAAGGTTTCAGACCTTAAAAGATTTATCCAATTGTTTCTGATGACTTGCAGCAGAAGGTAAGTGTGCTGCTGTCCGGCACATTTTGCTCCGCTCTCTGCAGAGGTTTCAGCATGATAGAACCTGAGACGTATCGCTAAGAGCCTCTGGAAGCAAAAGGCCGCAGTCTGAGCCAAGAACGGGAAATGAAATATTCATGGAGTGCATTAGCGTACCCAAGTCTCCATTGTGGACCGGCACGAAGCCCAGGCCCCATCTCACACTTCAGAGGCACTCCTGAGCTGGCGGCTTTCCTACCGGAATGAGGTGGTCAAAGCCTTCACAGAGAAAGGAAGCCCGCCTCGCTAGGCTATTTGCCTGGCCCTCTCACCCAGTCAACCAAGGCTACAGAGGGGAAAAAGTAAGCCAAGAAAGGCCTCAGTGTTGCACCTCAGAGTAGAACCACCTTACGTAAGACACCAAAGAGCACACCAGTAGTTGTCTTTGTAGTTTTATTTAAAACTAGCTGTCCCCTGCCACGCATTGCTGTGGCCCAGTCTGGTGATCTGGAAAATAAAGTAATGTATTGTCGAAGGCTTTCATGGCTGGAATCACTAAGTTCTTGTGGGTTTTTCCGGGCTATATGGCCATGTTCTAAAGGCATTTCTCCTGACGTTTCGCCTGCATCTATGGCAAGCATCCTCAGAGGTGAGGTCTGTTGGAACTGGGGAAAGGGTTTATATATCTGTGGAAGGACCAGGGTGAGACAAAGGACTTTTGTCAGTTGGGCTAGGTGTGAATACAGAAAACCCACACACACAGATATCTACATAAAAACTCCAACCATCACCCAAGTCAAAAAAGACTTGGGGGACTCCTGTTCAACACCACAACCTTTGACCTGTGGGGTTCTACAGGGTTCTATACTGTCCCCCATGCTGTTTAATATCTACATGAAGCCGCTGGGTGAGATCATCCGGAGTTTCGGGGTGCGGTGTCATCTGTACGCAGGATGATGTCCAACTCTGTCACTCCTTCCACCTGCTACTAAGGAGGCTGTCGAGGTCCTGAACCGGTGCCTGGCCGCTGTAATGGTCTGGATGAGGGCGAACAAACTGAAATTAAATCCAGCCAAGACAGAGGTACTCCTGGTCAGTCGCAAGGCCGAACAGGGTATAGGGTTACAGCCTGTGCTGGACGGGGTCGCACTCCCCTTGAAGGCGCAGGTTCGCAGTTTGGGTGTGACCCTGGATTCATCTTTGAGCCTGGATCCCCAGGTTTCAGGGGTGACCAGGGGAGCATTTGCACAGCTTAGGCTCGTGCGCCAGCTGCGCCCGTACCTTGGGAAGTCTGACTTGGCCACGGTGGTACACGCTCTGGTCACATCCCGCCTTGACTACTGCAACGCTCTCTACGTGGGGCTGCCCTTGAAGACGGCCCGGAAGCTTCAGCTAGTTCAGCGCGCGGCAGCCATGTTACTAACGGGAGCGGGACGCAGGGAGCATACAACGCCCTTGTTGTCCCAGCTCCACTGGCTGCCGATCTGCTACCGGGCCCAATTTAAGGTGCTGGTGTTATCCTACAAAGCCCTAAACGGTTCCGGCCCAAAATACCTTTCGGACCGCATCTCGGCCTATGAGCCCACGAGGGCCTTGAGATCGTCTGGGGAGGCCCTTCTCTCGATCCCGCCTGCCTCACAGGCACGTCTGGTGGGGACGAGAGAGAGGGCCTTCTCGGTGGTGGCCCCCCGGCTGTGGAACACCCTCCCTGTTGACATCAGACAGGCGCCCTCCCTTATGGCTTTCCGTAAAAGCCTAAAGACCTGGCTATTTGAGAAGGCATTTAACTGAGTGCTACATTGACTGGTAAGGACAACTGGAACGGTATACGGATTATGAGATTGGTTATGATTCTATGTTGTGACGATGCGGATTAGCTAGTGTAATTTAGATTAGTGTGTATTATTGATATGTTGATTTCTTGTTGTGCCTTATTGTAAACTGTTTTTATATGTTGTACACCGCCGCGAGTCGCCCTAGGGCTGAGAGCGGCGGTCAACAAATGCAGCAAATAAATAAATAAATAAAAAATCAAAAAAGAAGCACCATTAAAGCCTTGGCAGACCGTGCAAAAAGAATCTGCGAACCCCACCTCCTCCAAGATGAACTGAACCACCTCAACTGGGCTCTCCAGGCCAAGGGAGACTCCACCTCAGACATCAGAAGAGCTGCAAGACCAAGAACAAGCCACGAGAGTAAAGATGAAGATCCACCCCGAGGAAAAGTGTTCCTGCCATACATCAAGGGAACCACTGACCGCATAGGGAAGCTGATGAGGAAACACAACATACAAACAATCTACAGACCTACTAAGAAAATCCAGCAAATGCTACGTTCAGCAAAGGACAAGAGGAATCTTCTCACTTCTGCAGGAGTCTACCGTGTACCATGCAGCTGTGGACAAGTCTACAGAGGGACCACCAAACATGGCATTGCCCAAACAAGAATCCAGGACCATGAAAGGCACTGCAGACTACTTCAACCAGAGAAATCAGCCATAGCAGAGCACCTGATGAACCAACCTGGACACAGCATTATATTTGAGAACACAAAAATGCTGGACCACTCTCACAACCACCATGTCAGACTACACAGAGAAGCCATTGAAATACACAGACATGTGGACAATTTCAACAGAAAGGAGGAAACCATGAAAATGAAAAGATCTAGCTACCAGTATTAAAAAATTCTAAAACTGCAACAGCAAAAACAGCAGAGAGGAAACAGGCAGGGACATCTAATTACCTTTTAAGAAGAGTTTGCTCCAGGCACAGTCAGCCCATTGTATGCTAATCAAGGTGGTCATTTGAAATATTCACACCTAGCCAAACTGACAAAAGTCCTTTGTCTCACCCTGGTCATTCCACAGATATATAAACCCTTTTCCCAGTTCCAACAGACCTCACCTCTGAGGATGCTTGCCATAGATGCAGGCGAAACGTCAGGAGAAATGCCTTTAGAACATGGCCACATAGCCCAAAAAACCCCACAAGAACTTAATAAAGTAATGGTTTCTAATATATGTAATTCCTTTCTGCTTGTGGGTAAACAATATTCCTTGTTGTTTCTATGTCAGTGTTGAAGTGGAGATTGTCTGGTTTGCCTACTCTGGAACATGAGACATATAATTGTCCTTCTTTAGGGGTCCCTTTCAAATCTATGATACTATATCTGTGTGTGTGTGAATCATATCTATCTATCTATCTATCTATCTATCTATCTATCTATCTATCAATCTATGGCTGGATGGCTCTTTGTCAGGAGGGCTTTGATTAGGTTTTCTTGCCCTGGTGAAGGGAGTTGAATTGGATGGCCTTAAGTATTTTCTGTTGGTCCTGGGGGTTCTGTGTGGGAAGTTTGCCCCAATTCTGTCGTTTGTGGGGTTCAGAATGCTCTTTTATTGTAGGTGAACTGTGACTACAACTCCCAAATGTCAAGGTCTATTTCCCCCAAACTCCATCTGTGTTCATATTTGGGTGTATTGAGTGCTTGTGCCAAGTTTGGTCCAGATCCATCATTGTTTGAGTCTACAGTGCTCTCTGGATGTAGGTGAACTACAACTCCCAAACTCAAGGTCAATGCCCACCAAACCCTTGTAGTGTTGTCTGTGCCAAGTTTGGTTCAATTCATTCATTGATGGAGTTCAGAATGCTCTTTGATTTTAGGCAAACTATACATCCCAGCAACTACAACTCCCAAATGACAAAATCCTAATTTTTGAGTGATGGTCACTCCTTGTGTTGTGAGACATTTTGTTGCCAAATTTGGTGTTTTTAAGGTACTCATTATGCACAGAGCATTTATATATATATAGATTTGTTGTTCAGGCTTGGCCCCATGTAAGCCGCTCTGAGTCCCCGTTGGGAGATGGTGGCGGGGTATAAATAAAGATTATTGTTGATTATTATTATTATTATTATTATTATTAGTCTGAAACAACCTGAAGGCAAGACAGCATCAAAATAATGGGGACATACCTGCATTAACCTTTAGTTTCCTAGACTACAAACCACCCTTGCCACCCTGCAACACACTCCTACTTAATATGTACGTCGTCCTTTCTCCCTTCAGTACTGGAATATCCCATGTGTTCTCTCATAGGAAGTTGTCACACTTCGGCGTGACATTATATTGAGTCGTTCTAAAGATATTCAAAGGGACAGCCATGTAATCCTGTTTTAGCAGAAAAAGGTACAAAGGAAGCCAACTGGGAAAAAGAAGCCCCTCACATAAATCTGTGCAATACATGCCAGAAATCCTCTTCCCAGTTAGTTTCCAAAGGGTTACTGGGTTCCTTTATGCTCTTCTGAACAGCAGGGCAGTTCAGGGACAGAAAACAATGGGGAAGGAGTCACTTTTCTCCCTTTCCTCGTATTGTTACCAGAGCCTCACAGGCTGGAGAAAGCCTGTCTCAGATACAATAGGGGTCTTGTCTTGTTATACAACAGGTCAGTATGAAGATAATATTTGCTGTACAATGGCCTTCCTTGAACAATCCGGAACTGTGTTCTCTCTCCAGCTGCCACTAACTAACTCGAGCATGGAATGCACTGCCTTGACAAACCTAGAAGTCATGGTTGATAATGTCTGCTCTGGTATAACGATCAAGGCACCACCTAAAAATAAATGGCTCCCAAAGTGGCCCATTTAAGATGGATTCCGGTGTCAAACAGGGATGTGTTATTGCCCCAACTTTATTCTCCATCTTCATTGCTATGATACTTCACCTTGTTGATGGGAAGCTTCCCACCGGAGTGGAAATCATCTATCGGACAGATGGCAAGCTATTCAACTTCAGCAGACTGAAAGCCAAAACCAAGGTTACCACAACATGTTATACAACTCCAGTATGCTGATGACAACGTCGTCTGTGCGCATTCAGAAGATCTACAAGCCACTCTAAACACCTTTGCAGAAGCATACGAGAAGCTCGGCGTGTCATTGAACATTGAAAAAACCAAGGTTCTGTTCCAGCAGACACCAGCCAACCCCTCTCCAATGCCAGTGATACAGCTTAATGGTGTAACATTAGAAAATATTGATCATTTCCGCTACCTTGGCAGCCACCTCTCCACCAAAGTCAACATTGACACTGAAATACAACACAGCCTGAGCTCTGCGAGCGTAGCATTTTTCCGAATGAAGCAGAGAGAGTGTTTGAGGACCAGGACATCCGTAGGGATACCAAGGTGCTTGTTTATAGAGCTATTGTCCTCCCAACCCTGCTATATGCCTGTGAGACGTGGACTGTCTACAGACGTCACATGCAACTCCTGGAACGATTCCATCAGCGCTGCCTCCGGAAAATCCTGCAAATCTCTTGGGAAGACAGGCGGACAAATGTCAGCGTGCTGGAAGAAGCAAAGACCACCAGCATTGAAGCAATGGTCCTCCGCCATCAACTCCGCTGGACCGGCCACGTTGTCCGGATGCCCGACCACCACCTCCCAAAGCAGTTGCTCTACTCCGAACTCAAGAACGGAAAACGGAATGTTGGTGGACAGGAAAAGAGATTTAAAGATGGGCTCAAAGCCAACCTTAAAAACTCTGGCATAGACACTGAGAACTGGGAAGCCCTGGCCCTTGACCGCTCCAGCTGGAGGTCAGCTGTGACCAGCAGTGCTGCAGAATTTGAGGAGGCACGAATGGAGGGCGAAAGGGAGAAGCGTGCCAAGAGGAAGGCGTGTCAAGCCAACCCCGATTAGTGTTATATTTCAGTGGGATATATTTCAACAACTAATTTAAAGGGAACTTCAAATCTATACAGCTGTTTTCCAACTATACTCCCTCTTCCTTTTGACGGCTTTATAATTTTGGTGAACACGTGTTCATATTTATATTTTTAGGTACTTAGATGATCCCTCGTTTTCCGAGGATGATTGTCTTCCAATATTCTTGTGGGTCCGTATGTGGCTGTGGAGCCCTTTTCTTGCTTTGCATCTTCTCCTGCAGTGAGGGCATTGGTTTCCAGGTGGAAGGCGGTCTCTTTCTCTCCTTTCTTCCTTCTCTACCTCTTTCCTTCCTTCCCTATTTGCTTCCATGAGGCCGCCGAAGGCAAGAGGGGCGTTGGGCCGCGGTAGAAATTGAAGCCCCGGCTTAGGAGAAGATGGCGGGCCTGCCGTTTCGTGTTGTTTTTGTTGCCCTCGGCGGCCCCCCGTAGCTTCCATGCCCTCCCCGGCCGTTAGTGCTTACATCGGCCCAGTGGGCTTTCTCAGGCTGGGCTCGCAATGTTTCCTGTTCTTGTTCCGTGTGTGTATGTGAGGCAGCGGCGGGAGCAATGGGGTAGAGGGAGGCATGCAGGTGGCAGTGCGCATGCGGAGGACGACTTGGGCATGGAGGAAGCTGGGAAATGCAGTCCTTCCTCATCGTATTCCTCCCGAGGCCTCTGCGCATGCCTCGGTATTGTGCGTTTTTAGGGTATTGTGCGTTTGTGTTGTTGCGTATTGGTGTTTTGAAGGTTGTTGGTCATACCTTGGGGGAAGAGGTATTAGCAGGCCAAATTTGGTGAGATTTCATCTGGTGGTTTGTCCGTTTTTGAACTCCTAAGGACGCCCTTAAGCATTTTATATATATAGATTGTTCTTCATTTTAATTGTTGTATTGTTTTTAAGGTTTTTTTGTACTGCAAATAAGATATGTGCAGTGTGCATAGGAATTCATTCACTTTTTTTTTTCAAATTGGAATCTGGCCCTCCAACAGTTTGAGGGACTGTGACCTGGCACTTGGTTTAAAAAGTCTGAGGACCCCTGATATAAGGTAACACTGGAAAACAGGATCTTTGTCTTTCTGATATCTGGAGAGTGAAGAAAGGCAATTGCACAAAATTTTTTGAAATACACACATTGCTTTCTCGCTTTACAAGTGATATTAAGAGGAAATGTTTAGCCATGCCTTAGCAATCTTTTTTGCGGGTTTTCCAGGAACTAAACACAGTTGCCTCAAGCTCCAGATTCCATTTGCAGGCTTTCGTTTGGCCATTTGAGATATAAGAAGGATAAGCCAGTTCTTGCAGATTCTTCTCCTGCTTCCAGACTGGTTTCTCCTCAGAACTGCTTGCAAAGCCTGGGTTTTTCTTTTGAAAAACACCCTCACTGTGAAATTAATTTTGAAAAAAAGGAATGCCTGTTGACTACAATATACTCAAATATGATTTTGAAAAGGCAATTTGGAGGAGATGGGGAGTGGAATGGATTCCTTGCGGGTATAACCACGGGTAAATAACCCAAAGCAAACAGCTCAGTCGAAGAGCTTTTACATAATGCTATTAAGCCTGTCATCTTACTGGTAATTCCAAACCCCAAAGATTTCAAAACAGAAAAAAAGATTGCTGATTTGCTATACCACGAAAGCAGCCGCAGCAAACATCGCTGTCCTTATTATTACAAATACGTTTCCCGTTTACGGGATGTGTCATCTTTAATTCCTTAAGTGGGAGTTAAGTGGGAATTGCAATGAGTGCCGACTAATACGCAAAATGGAGCAGCATCTTCAAATGAAACGTTACGAGGGAAAGCAACAACAGCGACTTTCTCCTTTCCTTGGCCTGTTTCTGCCACATTGCAATGCTGAAGTGTGTACCTCAAACCTTTAAAGACCTACATTAAGCAAAATGCAAAGCCTTGGGTTGGTAAACACCTTGTATCACATAACAGGGATGCCTTCAGGCATAATGCTAAATCCTGACTTCAAAACAGGGTGGGTGGAAAGTAGATCTGAATCTACTGGTAGATTTTTGGCAGATCTGTGTCAGATTGGCAAGGACTTCTGATTCTTAGAGCATTAAAATGAGAAACATAATGATTTTCCATCCAAAGATATACATGTTGTAGTTCAGCCCGTGATTGTGCTTGCTCTTAATGTGAATGAAGAAGCGGATTATAGGATTTCTGGGCCTGCGAGCCAGCATGAGATTTTAAGTCCTGAAACTGAACAGTCTGTGTCTCCATCAGCTGGTGAAGGCCACATTCCAGAGAGGGGCCCAGATGCTGTTGAGAAGCTTTTCTCTAGGGAAACAAGTGTTGTGGCTGAGATGTTCTCTGATGATGAGGATGATGGGATTCAGATTCCTGGCTCTTTTTCTGTGCCTCAGATCTCTGGGCCTGCTTCTAGGTCTTTTTCTGAGGCTCCCACAGACAGTGCAGAGTTAACACAGCGGTTCTCAGAAGAAAAGAATTTTAACGAAGGAGATAGCGAACAGGTGGGGAGGCCTTTGCCTCCTTCTCACATTGATAGTGAAAGTGCAGAAAGCCTTGATAGTGACCTGACCCGGCAAGCTCGTCTTGATTGACAGTGAAAGTGCAGAAAGCCTTGAAAGCGCTTGAAAGCCTTGTCTGCCGGTCAGGCGGAGTTCTAGCCTGGCCGGCAGACAAGAAGCCAGCTCGGGGGAAAGGTCATCGCAATGCTTTCATGTTGGTGAGAGCATAATGTTTTCATGTTAGAAAGGTATTTAGTAGGCTTGGGCGATTTCGTTCATTAATTTCGTAATTCGTTATTAATTCGTATTTAAATTAGCTTACGATCCAATATTGAGCCATGCAGGACTACTGTGAGGAGTAATTAAAAATCGAAACAATTTTTCCAATTTATTTTGTATTGTTTCGTAATTGGTTCAAAATTGTTTCGTAATTGTTTCGTAATTGTTTCGTAATTATTTCCGTATGTCTGGTGCAAGTTTTATAGTTGTTGTTTGTTTTATCAGTGATAAAAAATAAATTATCACACCAACAGTCAACAACAGAGGGAAAGGGAAGCTTCAGAAGTTCCCCCTGTCCCATTTGGAGGGTTTTTTTAGCATATTGCGCAATCGCATCCGCCATTAACGAATCGATTCGTAATTTTGCAAAATTTCGTATATTTCGAACTTTTTTAAAGGAAAATTTCGGAATTCTTTAAAAAAAACGAAACGCAAGGGCCCCCCTAAAAATGAAATGAGTTTAGAACCAAAATTTTCCGTAGTTACCCAAGCCTAATATTTAGGCTTCTTGCAAACGAAGAGAAAGCGTCAGTTCAACGTAGCTTGTTAGCCTGAAAGCTTCATGGAATAACCTTAGCTGGAAAGCAGCATGCTTGGGATTTCTTACCTTGTGATTCTTGGGGCAATCGTTTTATTGCTTGTACCATGGATTCTGTTTTGAACTTTGCCTATAGGATTGTGCCTCTTGTTTTTACCTGAAGATCTTTGGAACTATATTCTGCATTTAACCTAAATCTTTGGAACTTTGCAATGCTTATGCTTTATTTTGACTTGGACGTTTTCCTCAATAAACTATAAAGCTACAGCTCTTGTATGGTGGTGTTAGGAAGCAAGGCGAAACTTACTCTGAGTTGCAACAACAAGGTCATAAGCTGAAATGACTTCAGAGGATGAAATCCCAGGTGGAGAAGATAGTGAGCTTTTAGATAGGTGTTGGGACTCAGCCTGTGTGTGAACCTGAGTCTGAATCTCTGATTGTACTGCCTAATGCTGATGCCAATGCTGATGCCAATGTTGATGCCAATGTTGATGGGCCTAGTTTGGATAGTGAGGCTGAAGTGATCAATGAGGATGAGGTTCAAGATGGAGACACTTTGGGCAGCAAAAATTCTACAGGCTTTGATTTGGAGGCTTCAAGGGAAAAGCCAAGTTCTCATGAGAAAGTTTCTGTCAGACTGAGAGAAGTAAATTCACTCCCTTTTCCTCCTGGCCCAAGCTTGCAAGATAACTTGACACTTGGTCGGGTCAATGATAACAGCCACAGCTTGGAGATAAGCCAGAACCGCAGGGAGACTCAATGTTTACGTAGGTCCGAGAGAATCCGACAACTGAAACCAAAGATTAGAGTTAGCCAGAATCAGTTTTTGGGATTTAAGAGTGCCCGTTAGGGGGATTTCCTCAGACCAAGCATCGTTTAGTATCAAGTACAAACCTCCTGGGTTTTCCAGTTTCCAGTGGTCTGGTCTCTAAGGGAATTTCTGACTTCAACTGAGAATTAGATGGGGCTAATCTGTTCATGGATTTCTTTTGAGAGTTTTCTGGACATTACTGCTTTGGATTTTCTGCAAGCTTTCTGGACATTGCTGTTTGCTGTTTCATTTTGGCTTTTTTACCTTTGGACTTCAATCTATTTGATATTCATCATTCAATAAAAAGGATTGTATTTTTCCTAAACCAAAGGTGTGGTGTATTAATGACTAGAGGGCCCTGTTTCCTGCTCTGGAGTGCAACAATAGGAGACTTGTAATAGAAAAAGCTGCTATCAGGCAGTCAGGGAAAACGGAATGATTTCATGTCATTATTAGAGAGACATTTTCCAGCCAGTCTGGTCAACGTTGGCGTTGAAGCAACAACTCTTGCAAAGTCCTAGTTAAGCCTGCTAAGAGGATTCTAGTTCATGTCTCCATACATTCATGTTCATGCTTTGAAATCTGAAGGATTTATTTATTTATTTACTTCACTTGTATACCGCTCTTCTCAGCCATCAGGCGACTCAGAGCGGTTAACAACCAGTATCAACAACACAGTACAAAATCATTAATAATTTAAAACAGTAATATCAATTAATTAACATCAAAACATCAATACAACAATACAGCAAAACAACAATCCATCACGTCTCAGCATCCGATCTCGTTGTCCATTAATCCATATTCCAGTAATCAATCAATTGCACTGCTTAGTTAAAAGCCTGTTCGAAGAGCCAGGTCTTCACTCTCTTCCTGAATGTCAATAAGGAGGGGGCCGATCTAATGTCTGTAGGAAGGGCGTTCCACAGGCGGGAGGCCACTACTGAGAAGGCCCTGTCTCTCGTCCCCGCCAGACATGCTTGTGAGGCCGGCGGGACCGAGAGCAGGGCCTCACCAGACGATCTTAACATCCTAACTGGTTCATAGGAGGAGATGCGTTCAGACAGATAGGTCGGGCCAGAACCGTTTAGGGCTTTAAAGGCTAAAGCCAGCACTTTGAATTATGCCCGGTAGCAAATTGGCAGCCAGTGGAGCTGGCGCAACAGAGGAGTAGTATGCTTCCTGAGTGCTTCTCCTGTTAGCATCCTGGCTGCCGATCGTTGGACCATTTGAAGCTTCCGAGTAGTCTTCAGAGGCAACCCCACGTAGAGAGCATCGCAGTAGTCTATACCTGATGTAACCAGAGCGTGGACTACTGTGGCCAAGTCAGACTTCCCAAGGTATGGGCGCAGCTGGCGCACAAGTTTTAGTTGTGCGAATGCTCCCCTGGTCACTGCTGAAACCTGGGGTTCCAGGCTCAGCGATGAGTCCAAGATCACACCCAGACTGCAAACCTGCGTCTTCAGGGGGAGTGTAACCCCGTCCAACAAAGGCTGTAACCCTATACCCTGTTCGGCCTTGCGACTGACCAGGAGTACCTCTGTCTTGCCTGGATTCAATTTCAATTTGTTCGCCCTCATCCAGACCGTTACAGCGGCCAAGCACCGGTTCAGGACGTGAACAGCCTCCTTAGAAGAAGGTGGAAAGGAGTGACAGAGTTGGACATCATCCGCGTACAGATGACATCGTACCCCGAAACTCCGGATTATTTCTGGATTTTTGTATTGGAGAGTGTGACCCAGGTGGAAGACTGCCCCCCTCCCAATTCCTGCACAATTTCCCAATCTTGATTTAAATTCATTTGGGAGTCTGTATGACTGGCAGGAGCATTCCTCTGAGCCTTTGGCTGATGGTAAGGCCTGGGCTGAGTCAAGAGATGAATCAGCCATGAGGTCTGTCATTACAAGGCAAGGGAGCTGTCTTTCAGCAGGACTCTATTCAGCCAGGCCCAAAGGGATTGAGCTAGATTTGCTGCCTATAGGGTCACTGCAATCGCTTGAAATGGGGTGGCTCTGACAGAATAGCAACACAAACAGTCTTCACACATCCTAGGACCTTAGAGAATCTGAGTTCTGACTCTCATCTCTGAAACCAACCATTTCCAACGAGAGAAAGATTTTTGGTGACCAAGTTGCCTCATTCGTGGGACAGATCGGGGCATAGGATGGGGTCGCACTCCCTCTGAGGACACAGGTCCACAGCTTGGGGGTCCTTCTGGACTCCCCTTTGACACTTGATGCTCCGGTGTCGGCAGTGGCTGGGAGGGCCTTTGCACAATTAAAGCTTGTGCACCAGCTGCGACCATACCTCGTGAAGTCTGACTTGACCACGGTGGTCCACGCATTAGTTCCCTCTAGACTGGACTACTGCAATGCACTCTATGTGGGGCTACCCTTGAAGACAGCCCGGAAACCTCAACTTGTCCAACGTTCGGCAGCCGATTAATAACTGGGGCTAGTTACAGGGAGCAGTCGATCCCCCTGTTTAAGGAGCTCCATTGGCTGCCGTTTTTTTCCGGGCCCAATTCAAGGTACAGGCTATATATATATATAAATGCTCTGTGCATAATGAGTACCTTAAAAACTAAAGAACCAATGAATGGAATCACACCAAATTTGGCAACCAAATGTCTCACAACACAAGGAGTGACCATCACTCAAAACATTACGATTTTGTCATTTGGGAGTTGTAGTTGCTGGGATTTATAGTTCACCTACAATCAAAGAGCATTCTGAACTCCACCAACAATGGACTTGAACCAAACTTGGCAAACTTGACCAACGGAAAACACTAGAAGGGTTTGGCGGGCATTGACCTTGAGTTTGGGAGTTGTAGTTCACCTACATCTAGAGAGCACTCTGGACTCTAACAAAGATCGATCTGGACCAAACTTGACACGAATACTAAATATGCCCTAATATAAACACAGATGGAGTTTAGGGGAAATAGACCTTGACATTTGGGAGTTGTAGTTGCTGGGATTTATAGCTCACCTACAATCAAAGAGCATTCTGAACTCCACCAATGATGGAATTGAACCAAACATGGCACACGTGACTCCCATGACCAACAGAAAATACTGGAAGGGTTTGGTGGGCATTGACCTTGAGTTTGGGAGTTGTAGTTCACCTATATCCAGAGAGCACTGTGGACTCAAACAATGATGGATCTGGACCAAATTTGGCATGAATATTCAATACGCCCAAATATAAACACAGATGGAGTTTGGGGGGAAATACACCTTGACATTTGGGAGTTGTAGTCACTGGGATTTATAGTTCACCTACAATCAAAGAGCATTCCAAACCCCACCAACGATGGAATTGGGCCAAATATCCCACACAGAACCCCCATGACCAACAGAAAATTCTGTGTTTTGTGGTGGTCCTTAGTGACCCTTCTGACACCCCCCTGGTGACCCCCCCCCCCAGGGTCTTGACTTCCAAGGTTGAGAAATGCTGCCTTAAGGGCATCCAATCCAACTCCCTTCACCAGGGCAAGAAAACATAATCAAAGCCCTCCTGACAAAGGGCCGTCCAGCCATTCACACACACACATATATGTATATGACAGATGCAGTATCAAAGATTTGAAAGGGACCCCTAGAGAAGGACAATGATGTGTTGCATGTTCCAGAGTGGGCAAACAAGACAATGTCCACATCAACACTGACAAAGAAATATCAAGACATTACATATATTAGCATCAAGCATCAAGACATTACATATATTAGAAACCAACACTTTCTCATTACTTTATTTCCCAGATCACCAGACTGAGCCACAGCAACGCATGGCAGGGGACCGCTAGTAACCTATAAAGCCCTAAACGGTTTGGGACCCATCTACCTTCGTGACTGTATCTCTCTCAATGAACCAACCCAGGCCCTTCGATCTTTGGGGGAAGCCCACTATGGCTCCCCTCAACGCTTCTGTCACTGGAATACACATCCCCGTCCCCCCCAAAAGGGGAAAGTTTGGTTCCACAACCCTGTGTTTTTTTATGAGCTCCCTCTTACAAATAACTTGCTCCTCTTCTTATCTCATTTGAGTTTTTTAACATTTTATTCTGCACATGTGGCCCGCCCACTGTCACTGTGATTGTGTTTATTCTAATGTTATATTGTTAATATATTCATATGTTTTTATATAATTATGATGTTGTTGCTTGTTGCTTATATTTTCAGTTTTATTTGCTGCAATACTGTATGTTGTCTGGGCTCGGCCTCATGTAATCCGCCCTTAGTCCCATTGGGGAGATGGTGGCGGGATATAAATGAAGATTATTATTATTATTATTATTATTATTATTATTATTATTGGTTATTATTATTAGCTGTACCCGCCACGCGTTGCTGTGGCCAACCTTCGCTCCCTTTTTCTCTCCTTCCTTCCATCTTTCCTTCCTTCCCTCTTTTTCTTTCCCTATTTCTCTTCTTTCTTCCATCTCTACCTGTTTCTTTCCTCCCTTTCTTTGCTCTTTGGTTACATCCTTCCTTCTCTCCTTCCTTCCCTTCCTTCCTTCCTTTCCCTATCTTCGTTCCTTTCTCTCCTTCCTTCACTCTCTTTTTCCTTTCACTTTTTTATTACTCTCCTTCCTTGCTTCTCTAACTTTCTTTCTTTACTTCTTTCCTTCCCTCCTTCCTTCCTTCCCCCTTTCCCTCCTTCATTCCTTCCCTCTTTTCCTCCTTCTCTCATTACTTCTTGACTATCCCTTCCATTTAATATTGCATTTATATCTTACATAGAAAGAAGGAAAGGAAAAAAAAAAAGAAGGAAGGAAGGAAAGGAGGGAAAGGAGAGGAAAAGGAGGGAGAAAGGAAGGAGAAGGAAGGGAAGGAGGAAGAAGAAGGAGGGACAGGAAGGAGGAGGAGAAGGGAAGGAAGGAAGGAAGGGGAGGGAAAGAAGAGGGAAGGAAAGGGAGGGAGGGAAGGAAAGAGGAAAGGAGGAAAGGGGAAAGGAAGGAAGGGAGGAAGGGAGGGGAGGAAGAGGAAGGGAAGGAAAAGGGAAGGAGGGAAAGAAGTGAAGGAGAGAGAGGGCCAGGAAGACAGTTCCATCTCTTGTCTCCTGCGCTGTGCTTATATAATATTAATATAATATATAATATATTGTATATACATATAATATTGATAATATTACAATGTAATACAATATAACTACTAATAATAAAATGATATTATAATTATATATTTATATTACATGTAATATTACTAATAATATTACAATATAATTGGTATAGTACAATATAGCAATATTAAAACTGATATTGTACTATGCTAATAATATAATATATTGTATGTATATATACCTTGTAAGCCGCTCTGAGTCCCCTTCGGGGTGAGAAGGGCGGCATATAAATGTCATAAATAAATAAATAAAATAATCAGATGCAATTGAAATAAATATATAAGGAAGAAAAGGAAAGAAAGGAAGGGAGGGAGGGAGGGAGGGGAGGAAAGAAGAGCATTCTGAACCCCACCAACGATGGAATTGAACTAAAGTTGGCACACAGGACTCCCTTGACGAACAGAAAACATTAGAAGGGTTTGGTGGGCCAAAACTCGACTTCCTTGATTACATATGATTGATTTAAAGAATTCACTACCACAATGCAAAGTAAAATTATCAGATACGTTCTCAAAAACTGAGTCAAGGGGCAGCGGAAGTGAAGTGGAATTCCTCCTGCTTTGGACTCCCCTCCAGTTCTCCCAATCCATGGCTTCAACAGCCACCCAACTATGAAACAAACAAACAAACAAACAAACAAAAATCGACTCACTCTCAAGTCACAGGAATCTATTATAAGATTCCCGTCCAAGTACTCTAATGGGAACCATTTCCGAAACGACCCTCTTTTTTTGTATCAGTCATCAAAGCTTTATTACTGCTAAATAATTCACATAATTAACTGAGACGCAATTTGGCCTGCCTCTCCCAAATCAGTACTAAAAAGGATGGTTAAAAATAGAGGTTCCAAGACAGAAAGACATCTCCGCTGTTTCACAGGAGAAAGCAAAGAGGCTGAAGTCTGGGACCAAATAGGACTGCTGAGCCAATCAAGTAAAGTATTTTAATAATTTTGTACTTTTAATATAAGTGTTTGCATGCTGCAAGTTGTTGAGTTCCAGGGCCAGAGAAGCAGATGTCGGAAACAGAAGAACGGCCTGCCTCAGGGGAGCGTGCTTGCTCCATCCATGTTCAACATCTACACAAATGACCAGCCACTGCCAGAAGGGACAGAGAGCTTCATCTATGCTGATGATCGTGCCATCACCGCTCAAGCAGGGAGCTTTGAGATGGTTGAACAGAAGCTCTCCGAAGCTCTAGGTGCTCTTACTGCCTCTTACAGGGAAAACCAGCTGATCCCTAATCCATCTAAAACACAGACATGTGCCTTTCACCTTAAGAACAGACAAGCATCCCGAGCTCTGAGGATTACCTGGGAAAGAATCCCACTGGAGCATTGCAGCACACCCAAATACCTGGGAGTCACTCTGGACCATGCTCTGACCTACAAGAAGCACTGCCTGAATATCAAGCAAAAAGTGGGTGCTAGAAACAATATCATACGAAAGCTGACTGGCACAACCTGGGGATCACAACCAGATACACAGTGAAGACATCTGCCCTTGTGCTATGCTACTCTGCTGCTGAGTACGCATGCCCAGTGTGCAACACATCTCACCACACTAAAACAGGCAATAGTGAAAGGACCAAGGCAGAGACATCTCCAGCTCATCCCTTGTTTGGGTATTAGCCAGCACGTCAACGACTTAAATCAAGAAATAGTTTTCTTAGATCTACAGAGACACTCGCTGGAACACCTCAGCAAGCGAGAGTTCAAAATTGGCAGGTTCAACTCCAGCACCTCAATCCGTGGGTGATACCAGGTGAGAGACTCCCCCCTGGGCACACAGAAGACTGCCTAGCCGGTATTGCACCACCTGACATCCGCCGGGAAGTAGCAGCCAAGAGTGAAAGGACCAAGGCTGAGACATCTCCAACTCATCTCCTGTTTGGGTATCAGCCAGCTAGACTTAAATCAAGAAATAGTTTTCTAAGATCTACAGAGACACTTGCTGGAACACCTCAGCAAGCGAGAGTCCAAAAGTGGCAGGCTCAAACTCAGAACCCCAACCAATGGCTGATACCAAATGAGAGACTCCCCCCTGGGCACACAGAAGACTGGGCAACTTGGAAGGCGCTGAACAGACTGCGCTCTGGCACCATGAGATGCAGAGCCAACCTTCAGAAATGGGGCTACAAAGTGGAATCCTCGACATGCGAGTGTGGAGAAGAGCAAACCACTGACCACCTGCTGCAATGCAACCTGAGCCCAGCCGCACGCACGATGGAGGACCTTCTTGCGGCAACACCAGAGGCACTCCAAGGGGCAAGATACTGGTCAAAGGACATTTAATCAGCTACCAAGATTGCAAAATTTGTGGGGTTTTTTATCTGTTTGTTTGTTTTGTTCTGTTAGAAATGTAATACGATGTTCTGGTTGCGGATGACACGATAAATAAATAAATAAACAAATAAATATAATCTTGGAGTTCAGCCTGTGATTGTGTTTCATTATCAGGGTGCTTTGGATGTGGTAAGTGATGCCAATGAATTTCAAGATGGCAATGGTTTGGTCAATGATACTGATGCAGAAAAGGACCAGGAGACCCCTGTGCAAAGTGTAGTTTCCCATGAGAATGTCCCTGAAAGGTGTGGGGATGATAGTATACTCCCTGAATTGCTACCAGTGGGTTCCCAGGATTTGGGACTTGAAAACAACTGGGCACCTGGCCCAGCTGTGAGACTTAATGATAGGCGAGAGGAAATTAGTCAAAATAGATAGGCTGAACAGTGCCTTTGGCGTTCCGCCAGGCTTTGAGAGAAAAAGATAAGGCGATCTCAAGTAAAACGTAACAAATTCCTGAGTGCGTGGAATAGATTAACAATGGGATAAAAGTTCCAAGTATGGGAAATATAGTCAGATGAAGCATTTTTGGAATCAAGTGTAGTTCTCGTCCTTTTATGAAAGCTTTGCTTGGAAGATTCTTGTCGAAGTATTTCTTGTTCATGGTTTGGACTCTTAGATTGTATGAATGCCTACTCATGCCTTGGATTTTATTTTTTTTGGTGGTGGTATCAGGAACAACTTGAGAAACTGCAAGTCCTTTCTGGCGTGAGAGAATTAGCCGTCTGCAAGGATGTTGCCCAGGGGATTCCTGGATGTTTTGATGTTTTACCATCCTTGTGGGAGGCTTCTCTCATGTCCCCGCATGAGGAGCTGGAACAGACAGAGGGAGCTCATCCGCATTCTCCCCGGATTCGAACCTGCGACCTGTCGGTCTTCAGTCCTGCTGGCACATGGGTTTAACCCACTGCGCCACCGGGGGCTCCATGCCTTGGATTAATGTTTCCTGTTTTTCCTGAATTATATTAGAGAGGTGTGGGCTTTGTTTTTATGGATTTTGCTGAACTTTACTCTGGAATATTTTTGCTACTGCTTATCTTCTTGCCTAATTGGATTTACCTATTTCTTTAAAGTGCTTTTCACTTGCTGCCTTTTAATTATCTTCAATAAAAGGATTGTTTACCAATCAACGGTGCCCCTGGTGGCTCAGTAGGTTAAAGCACTGAGCTGCTGAGCTTGTTGATCAAAAGGTTGCAGGTTCAATTCCGGGGAGCGGCGTGAGCTTCCGCTGTCAGCCCTAGCTTCTGCCAACCTAGCAGTTCGAAAACATGCAAATGTGAGTAGATCAATAGGTACCGCTCCGGCGGGAAGGTAACGGCGCTCCATGCACTCATGCCAGCCACATGACCTTGGAGGTGTCTACGGACAACGCTGGCTCTTCGGCTTAGAAATGGAGATGAGCACCACACCCCAGAGTCAGACACGACTGGACTTAATGTCAGGGGACTACCTTTACCTTTACCAATCAACGGTGTGGTGGTTACAGTTGGAGGGCTTTTCCTGTCCTGGAGTACAACAATAACTTATCTACTTGTGTTTACCTTTTTAAAAAAATTAAGACATTTTAGTCTATCTAAAATAGGCCTGGGCAAAGTTTGGCCCTCCAAGTGTTTTGGACTTCAACTCCCACCATTCCTAACATTCCTGTTTTTGTGAGCATTCAAGTCGTTTCCGATTTGTGGCAACCCAAAGCCTATCACAGGGTTCTCTTGGGAAGCTTCATTCAGATTGCCTTTGCCTTGATATGAGGGCTGAGAATAAACACAGACATTCAAAAGTTCTGTCCCTCAAAAACAGAGATGACTATCCCTCTCCATATTCAATTGTGTGAATAGTACAATTTTTACACAATTTTAGCCTCTTACCTGTATATCTGTGTCCTTCACGGGTTCTAGAGGCTCAAATGTTGTCACTGCACTAAGGCTCTCTAGCCGCTGAGAGATGTGGGAGATGTCAAGCCCTCGGGAACCAAGTAGCACCGATCTGCAAGAAAGAGAAAAAAGGATTGGAATAAAACTGAATTTACATGTGCCTGTGTGCATATGAGCCATGTAATGTCAATGTCATATCAAAGCACTTCAGGAAAGGCAAAAGCTGCACATCGCAAGTGCTGAACCTGACTCAGCACATAGAAGATGGCTTTGAAAAGCAGCAGATCACAGGAGCTGTCTTCATAGACCTGTCAGCGGCTTATGATACTGTGAACCACCGCCTCCTCCTGAGAAAAATGTATAATATCACAAAGGATTATCATCTCACCCGTCTCATAGGAAACCTGCTACAAAACAGGAGCTTTTTTGTTGAGTTCCAGGGCCAGAGAAGCAGATGGCGGAAACAGAAGAACGGCCTGCCTCAGGGGAGCGTGCTCACTCCATCCATGTTCAACATCTACACAAATGACCAGCCACTGCCAGAAGGGAAAGAGAGTTTCATCTATGCTGATGATCGTGCCATTACCACTCCAGGGAACTTTGAGATGGTAGAACAGAAGCTCTCCGAAGCTCTAGGTACTCTAACTGCCTATTACAGGGAAAACCAACTGATCCCTAACCCATCTAAAACACAGACATGTGCCTTTTACCTTAAGAACAGACAAGCATCCCGAGCTCTGAGGATTACCTGGGAAGGAATCCCACTGGAGCATTGCAGCACACCCAAATACCTGGGAGTCACTCTGGACTGTGCTCTGACCTACAAGAAGCACTGCCTGAACATCAAGCAAAAAGTGGGTGCTAGAAACAATATCATACGAAAGCTGACTGGCACAACCTGGGGATCACAACCAGACACAGTGAAGACATCTGCCCTTGCGCTATGCTACTCTGCTGCTGAGTATGCATGCCCAGTGTGGAACACATCTCACCACGCTAAAACAGTGGATGTGGCTCTGAATGAGACATGCCGCATTATCACGGGGTGTCTGCGCCCTACACCACTGGAGAAATTACACTGCTTAGCCGGTATTGCACCACCTGACATCCGCCGGGAAGTAGCAGCCAATAGTGAAAGGACCAAGGCAGAGACATCTCCAGCTCATCCCTTGTTTGGGTATCAGCCAGCACATCAACGACTTAAATCAAGAAATAGTTTTCTTAGATCTACAGAGACACTCGCTGGAACACCTCAGCAAGCGAGAGTTCAAAAGTGGCAGGCTCAAACCCAGCACCTCAATCCGTGGGTGATACCAGATAAGAGACTCCCCCCTGGGCACACAGAAGACTGGGCGACTTGGAAGGCGCTGAACAGACTGCGCTCTGGCACCACGAGATGCAGAGCCAACCTTCAGAAATGGGGCCACAAAGTGGAATCCACGACATGCGTGTGGAGAAGAGCAAACCACTGACCACCTGCTGCAATGCAACCTGAGCCCTGCCACATGCACAATGGAGGACCTTCTTGCGGCAACACCAGAGGCACTCCAAGTGGCCAGATACTGGTCAAAGGACATTTAATCAGCTACCAAGTTTGCAAAATTTGTGTTTTTTTTATCTGTTTGTTTGTTTTGTTCTGTTAGAAATGTAATACAATGTTCTGGTTGCAGATGACACAATAAAGAAAATCAAAGCACTTAGTTAACCAGATCATAGTTTTTCCCATGATATTGGATCTGTAGGTCATGCAACCATCAGATGGGGGGGGGGGGGATGATGGGTTTCGAAATGAAGAGTCTGTGTGTGATTGGAGAGAAATGCAAGCAGATGAAGCCCATGTTGTAGATTCCTGCGCTCATTCCCAGGCAACAGGGGAAAGTGAAAGTCCTTAGGCTGATGGGGAGTTTTCCCAGGAAACTAGATAATAATAATAATAAATAATAAATAATAATAAAACTTTATTTATACCCCGCCACCATCTCCCCAAGGGACTCGGAGCGGCTTACATGAGGCCAAGTCCAACAACACATCAGAAACAACAAGCAATAATAAAAACAACAAGCAATAAACAAAATAAACAATACAATTAATATAACTCAAAAATAGACAATAACACACAAGAATTTAAAAAACCTATGACTGGGCCAGATGTAATAGTTAAAAAACTTTAAAAATAAATGCTGGACATGAACAGAGGATGTATCTAGTGGAGGGTTTTAAATCAAAAGTAAAGAGTGACCCAACGGGTAATTAAAGTGCTTCTCAGAGTATTTGCAGGGGATTGTTTCCTTTATTCAGGGAAGGCACACTGGAACAGCCATGTTTTCAGGCTCCTCCTAAAGACTGCCAATGTGGGGTCTTGCCTAATATCCTTGGGAAGTGAGTTCCAGAGTTTGGGGGCCACCACAGAAAAGGCCCTATCCCTCATCCCCACGAATCGCGCCTGCGAAGGGGGTGGGAGAGAGAGCAGGGCCTCTCCAGATGATCAAAGAGATCGTGTGGGTTCGCACACAGAAATGTGGTCACGCATTTCTGTGTAGATTAGGCCTGAGTATGGAGGGAGCAAAAAACAGACAAACTAGATATTCTCACAGAATCTGTGGGAAGACCTTGAAATCCAGGTATGTTCGACATGATGTCATGGGTGCCTGGATGGGCTTGAATTAAGTAGTTTGGTTTCAAACCTCTCGGAGGAGACAACGTTGCTAAATGACAATTTTCCTGTCTCTGATCTCAAGCTCATGATTCAAGTTTCCTGTTTTGGTTCATGTCTTTGATTCTGTAAGGGTTTGCCTTGGGAAAAGCTCCCGTTTTTTGGTTTATGGATTCATGTTTTAATAACTGCCGTGGATTTTGGTTCTCCTGACTTTACTGTGCCATTTTTGGGTTACTGCTATTTTGTATTTCCTGTATTTGGATTACTGTTATTTTGCAGTTTCTGTTCTACTGACTCTTTCGGAAATGCCCCTTTTCCCCCTTGTGTCTGTTTTTCTTAATAAACATTTCTAGATAGTATTACTGGATTCTGGTGTGGTGCTGGGTGAAAAGGTGTTTCGGTGCTAGAGTGCAATACACACCCAGGATTAAGGGTTATTTGCAGCCTTCGCTTTCCTCTGACCCATTAAAGACCACACAGATACCCAAATTTGGAAGTGAGGCATAATTAAAAGGTTCCAGAAAGGCAAACCGATGCACCTGAAGCCTTGCGGAATCCCACAAACAAGTCACTGGAATCTTTTCAGCTCAAAAACAATCCCAAATAGAATGGTGCAGCCCCTCACAGGCCCCTGCACTGTCCACAGCTCTCTGTGAGTGCTTTGCCTGTAGCTACATTGTGGAATGAATGCAGTTTGACACCATTTAAACTTGCATGGTTCAATGCAATGAAATCCTGGGATTCAAGGTTTGGTGAGGCGCTAGCAGTCCTTGACAGTAGAAGTGAAAGAACTTTTAAAAGTTCAATGATTCCATAGCATTGTGCTGTGGCAGCTAAAGTGGTGTCAAACTGCATTCACTTCTACAGTGTAGATGTGTCCTATGCATTTCACCCTGAGTTGCCTTCGGGCTTGAGAAGGGTGGGATAAAAATATCATAAATATATAAATCATTCCTGCATGGTAATGGGTTGGACTGATGGCCCCCACAATCACTTTCAATGCTATGATTCTATGTTAGAAACAACATCAGTCTCACCTGGTTGCCATTAATTTTCCATCATGCCAAAATGTAATAATAATAATAATAATAATAATAATAATAATAATAATAATTTCTTATCCGCCTCCCCTCGTGGCTTGAGGTGAGTCCCAGCACAGTCAAATACACAAATATTGCACAATTCTATAAACACACTGTACAGGAGTTGATTATAAATTGTATGATTTTAACTGTATTTGTGTTTAGATTGGCTGCAGTAATGCTGGAGCGGCCTAAGTCAGAGGAGTCCTCCATGTGCGTTGCCATGGAGACTGATGCAGGAGAGAGGGAAGTGGGAGGAGCTTAGAGGGGAGAGTTTGAAAAAACGACAGTTAAAAATCAGTTAGGGTTTAGGTTTAGAGGAGTGAGCAGTCCGGGTTTAGGTTCAGAGGAGTGAGGAGTTAGGAGTTGGGAGAGAAGGAAAGGAAAGGTGGCGGAGTGACTTGTGAAGCAAAGCTTTGAGGCTTTGAAAAGCTGGGTTTGGCTATTGGAAGTTTCTCAGGCTAGTGCAGCCGAATGGTGAAACATAGCTGGTATTCTTTTAGTCTAAGGAGAGGCTAAAGAATAGTTTACTTAGTATTTGATCTAGGGAGGATCAAACAAGGGAAACATCCCTGTATGGAAACTTTGTCTGAAACAAGTGCTCTACGTCAGAAAGATACTGTGTTACTTGAAAGAATGAACTGTTAAAGTTACAAGTATTATTCCAAGTGCAACAAGGAAAAGTTACGTCTTGCAACCACACACTGTGCACTTAATGAAATTGTTAACTTTTATTTGAAGATTGCTTCAGCTCCGTCTATTCTGTGTACCAAGTGCCATTTCTCACAATATTACAACTTACCTCACGTGGTGGCAGAAACGTAGGGAAAAGTAACCAAATAAATCTACATTCTTCTCTCCAGTCACGCTACAGTATATACAGTGTAATTACTACTAAGTTATTACTTTCTTAATAAAGGAGGAGGTGCAATTGAACAGCCTCCCTTCCAACTTGATGGTAAATTTGGTTCCTAATCGGCAACCTCCATTGCAAATCGGCCAGTTCTTTTAAAATTGGGAACTGGGGTAAAATCTCCTGAATACTGGTTCCTTTCAAATTGGTGGCAACAATAAATCATCCCTCGGCTCCCCTGCTTCTTTTCAAGCATAAAGAAATTATTAAAATGTAGTTGTATAACAGATACATATTAAAATGTATTTTTATAAAACACATATTAAATACGGAGGACAGAGATGAGAACACAGGTTTAAAATCCATGCTGCAAAACATTACTTTTCCCTTTAAAAAATATGATTTTTATTAGTGAATAACATAAATGACATTAAACAATAAGATGGTATAAGTATAAAGAAAGATGGTATACTAAAACCCCAATGTGGTTTTCACCAAATGAGGCCAATCAAAGGAGAGAAATGCCCATTGACAAGTGACTAACATATAAACAATCGTTAAAAAAAATAATCAAAATATAGAATTCACAACATTACTTTTCCAGATGGAGATTGTTTGTTGTTGTTGACCAATTAGAACACTAATTTGGAATTTGGTATTACAATCTTATATAAATAAAAATGTAATGTTCATTTGTGGGACTAACATAACTCAAAAACCACTGGACGAAATGATGGCCAACGAGTGACCATCAATCATAAAAACACTGAAAAACACAGCGGAAAAGACTTAAAAAGCCAAAAAATAAAAAATACTGTACAACGTATGTGCAAAACCACATATATACATGAATATATACACACACATATATACATACACACACACACAAAACACATATACACAGACTGGGCCACAGCAATGCGCGGCAGGGGATGGCTAGTGAATTATAAAAATCCTAGTACGATTGGCTTAGAATTCAAATTCTAGCATTTAATTGTAAAGAAGGAAGCACCAGGAACATACGTACGCCTTGACATCTGCGGTCTCCTGCGACGTGCGGGTTAACGTCCGAGAGCGGAGCCGTTCTCCGGCCTGTTGGATCTCTTGGAGGTTGCGCTCAACGTGAGGGAGCTCAGCAATGCCCTCTGTTTCGGCCGCAAGCTGCTCTGCCTGCTGCAGGAGCTCACCAAAGCCTTCCACGTCCATTTGTGAGGCTGGTTGGGGAAAGCCTAAGTGGCAAAAGAGGGAGAAAAGACTCAATTGTGAATCACGAAAGACAGTTAAATGATCCTAAACAACAACATTTGGATGTCTGCATTTCCCATCAGCAAATGTGGAGAATGTCAAGGGAGTAATATGTCCCCAGACTGTCTGGAATCATCACAAGAGGCCTGACCCTCTATCCAGGTAACTTCTTTGGTTTGCAATCACAAGGGGAAAATGGGTTTAAATAATAATAATTTAAATATATATAAATGCTCTGTGCATAATGAGTACCTTAAAAACAAAAGAACCAATGAACGAAATCACACCAAATTTGGCAACAAAACATCTCACAACACAAGGAGTGACCATCACTCAAAACATTATGATTTTGCCATTTGGGAGTTGTAGTTGCTGGGATTTATAGTTCACCTATAATCAAAGAGCATTCTGAACTCCACCAACGATGGAATTGGACCAAACTTGGCACAAAGGACTCCCCTGACCAACAGAAAACACTACAAGGGTTTGGTGGGTATTGACCTTGAGTTAAGGAGTTGTACTTCACCTACATCCAGAGAGCACTGTTTGTTTGTTTGTTTGTTTGTTTCTTTCTTTCTTTGTTTGTTTAAAAAATGCAATACAACTTTGGTTTTGCTCCTGACACGATAAATAAATAAATGTAAATATTTATTTATTTATTTATTTGCTATGTAGAATCATAGAATCAAAGAGTTGGAAGAGACCTCATGGGCCATCTAGTCCAACCCCCTGCCAAGAAGCAGGAATATTGCATTCAAATCACCCCTGACAGATGGCCATCCAGCCTCTGCTTAAAAGCTTCCAAAGAAGGAGCCTCTACCACACCCCGGGGCAGAGAGTTCCACTGCTGAACGGCTCTCACAGTCAGGAAGTTCTTCCTCATGTTCAGATGGAATCTCCTCTCTTGTAGTTTGAAGCCATTGTTCCGCGTCCTAGTCTCCAAGGAAGCAGAAAACAAGCTTGCTCCCTCTGCCCTGTGGCTTCCTCTCACATATTTATACATGGCTATCATATCTCCTCTCAGCCTTCTCTTCTTCAGGCTAAACATGCCCAGCTCCTTAAGCCGCTCCTCATAGGGCTTGTTCTCCAGACCCTTGATCATTGTTAGTCGCCCTCCTCTGGACACATTCCAGCTTGTCAATATCTCTCTTGAATTGTGGTGCCCAGAATTGGACACAATATTCCAGATGTGGTCTAACCAAAGCAGAATAGAGGGGTAGCATTACTTTCCTTAGATCTAGACACTATGCTCCTCTTGATGCAGGCCAAAATCCCATTGGCTTTTTTTGCCGCCACATCACATTGTTGGCTCATGTTTAACTTGTTGTCCACGAGGACTCCAAGATCTTTTTCACACGTACTGCTCTCGAGCCAGGCGTCCCCCATTCTGTATTTTTGCATTTCATTTTTTCTGCTTAAGTGGAGTATCTTGCATTTGTCACTGTTGAACTTCATTTTGTAAGTTTTGGCCCATCTCTCTAATCTGTTAAGATTGTTTTGAATTCTGGTCCTGTCTTCTAGAGTGTTGGCTATCCCTCCCAATTTGGTGTCGTCTGCAAACTTGATGATCATGCCTTCTAGCCCTTCATCTAAGTCATTAATAAAGATGTTGAACAGGACCGGGCCCAGGACGGAACCCTGCGGCACTCCACTTGTCACTTCTTTCCAGGATGAAGAGGAAGCATTAGTGAGCACCCTCTGGGTTCGTCCATTTAACCAATTACAGATCCACCTCACCGTAGTTTTGCCTAGCCCACATTGGACTAGTTTCCTTGCCAGAAGGTCATGGGGGACCTTGTCGAAGGCCTTACTGAAATCCAGGTACGCTACATCCTACATATTTGTATACCTCTCTTCTCAGTTCTCGGGCAATTCAGAGCAGTTAACAATAGCAAAATTCAATGCTCAAAAACATCATAAAACAATGAAAAATAATCAAAACAGTAGCATAATAGTCAATATAAATCAATAAAACATCTTATTAGCGTCTCATAGTAAAAATCAAGATGTAGTCTCATCATCCAATTGTTCCATATTCCTATGTTCGTTACACTGGCTATTCAGATGCCTGCTCGAACAACCAGGTCTTCACTTTCCTCCGAAATATCAACAGGGAGGGGGCTGATCTAATATCCCTAGGAAGGGCATTCCACAGCCAAGGGGCCACCACTGAGAAGGCCCTATCTCTCATCCCCGCCAAACGTACTTGCGACACAGGTGGGACCCAGAGCAGGGCCTCCCCAGACGATCTTAACACCCTAATAAACATTCAACCTACTGATGCTTCAATTAATGTAATTTTATTGGTATCTATTTTTATTTCAAAACTGACCCATAGCTGCATTTCCCATCCTCGACTTATACTCGAGTGAACAAGTTTTCCCAGTTTTTTTGTGGAAAAATCAGGTGCCTTGGCTTATATATTCAGGGCGGCTTATACTCAAGTATACATGGTACTTTGTTAAATGTGGCATGTTGTTGTTGTTCATTCGTTCAGTCATCTCCGACTCTTCGTGACCTCATGGACCAGCCCACTCCAGAGCTCCCTGTCGGCCGTCACCACCCCCAGCTCCTTCAAGGTCAGTCCAGTCACTTCAAGGATGCCATCCATCCATCTTGCCCTTGGTCGGCCCCTCTTCCTTTTGCCTTCCACTTTCCCCAGCATCATTCCCTTCTCTAGGCTTTGCTGTCTCCTCATGATGTGGCCAAAGGACTTCAGCTTTGTCTCTAGTATCCTTCCCTCCAGTGAGCAGTCGGGCTTTATTTCCTGGAGGATGGACTGGTTGGATCTTCTCACGGTCCAAGGCACGCTCAGCACTTTCCTCCAACACCACAGCTCAAAAGCATCTTTCTTCCTTCGCTCGGCCTTCCCTAAGGTCCAGCTCTCACATCCGTAGGTGACTACAGGGAAGACCATGGCTTTGACTAGGCAATGGATCTTTGTTGCCAGTCTGATGTCTCTACACTTTACTATTTTATCGAGATTGGACATTGCTCTCCTCCCTAGAAGGAAATGTCTCCTGATTTCCTGGCCACAGTCTGCATACCTGTATTTATTTTGCAGAATTGGTGCCCAGCTTTTATTTATTTATTTACATTACTAGCCGTCCCCTGCCACAACTCCAAAACCAAAGGACACTGCCCACCAAACCCTTCCAGTATTTTCTGTTGGTCATGGGAGTTCTGTGTGCCAAGTTTGGTTCAATTCCATTGTTGATGGGGCTCAGAATGCTCTTTGATTGTCGGTGAAGTATAAATCCCAGCAACTACAACTCCCAAATGACAAAATCAATTTTTTTGAGCGAAGAGCATACATTGGGTTGTTAGATGTATTGTGTCCAAATTTGGTGTCAATTTGTCCAGTGGTTTTTGAGTTCTGTTAATCCCACAAACGAACATTACATTTTTATTTATATAGATTTCTATCCCACCCATATCAGCCCGAAGGCGAGTCACGTTTTACAACACGTAACCACAAGGCAGCTCACAAGTGAAAGCAATGAAAGCACAGCATTACAGATTTTGGGAAATTCTTTCTCCCAAGAATCCCCCAAGATTCAGACCCTTGTGTCAAAGCCAACTCAGAGCTGCATCTGAAAATCCTGATGGATCTCTGAGAGACACTTCCAGGCAGGGCCTGGCAGGAACCTAATATCCCACTCATGGTTCTCTTCCAGAAAATCCACAAGGGACTTTCGTTCCGACATTCACACTTTCCGCACGCTTTCCCGCGTAGGAGTCATTTCAAAGGACTCTTGGGGAGGAAGAAGTTATGCCAAAACAGGCTACAATCTGTTAAGTGCTTAAAAGGCCAGAATTCTGAAAGCTCCGATTTGCAATGCCAGCCCTGCTCAATAGTCTTTCTTCTTTCCCTTGTTTGCATTGATCTGCCTGCAGCAGTATTTCTCTGGTTAAGGGAAGCTTGTCAACCTATGCAATTTGGCCATTCAGCCTTTTAACAAATTTCCAGGGCTTCTGGATCTGGCCCATCTTCTGCCTATTAGGCATCTCTTCACTGTTGGGTAGGAATTGAAGCAATAATTATAGATACCATAATTATAGATAATTATAGATTATAGAACCAATTGAAATTTCCGGGCCGTCTTCAAGGGCAGCCCCACGTAGAGTGCATTACAGTAATCCAGTCTAGAAGTGACTAGAGGACATATTGTTGGGAGTTTCCTTATTCTGGGAAGGCACACTGGAATAACCTTGTTTTCAGGCTCCTTCTAAAGACTGCCAGAGTTGGGGCATGCCTGATGTCCTTGGGGAGTGAGTTCCAGAGTCGAGGGGCCACCACCGAGAAGGCCCTCTCCCTCGTCCCCACCAATTGCGCCTGTGATGGAGGTGGGAGCGCGAGCAGGCTTCTCCAGATGATCGTAGAGATCGTGTGGGTTCGTATACAGAAATGCGGTCACGCAGGTAGGTGGGTCCCAAACCGTTTAGGGCTTTGTAGGTAAGAACCTGCACCTTGAATTGGGACCGGAAAATGAACAGCAGCCAGTGGAGCTCCTTAAACAGGAGAGTTGACCGCTCCCTGTAAGTCGCACCAGTTAACAACCTGGCCTCCGCCCATTGAACCAATTGAAATTTCCGGACTGTCTTCAAGGGCAGCCCCACGTAGAGCACATTACAGTAGTCCAATCTGGAGGTGACTAAGGCATGGACCACCCTGGCCAGATCTGCCTTCACGAGGTACGGTCGCAGTTGGCGCATGAGTCTCAGTTGGTCAAAGGCCCTCCCAGCCACCGCCGACGCCTGAGCTTCAAGTGTAAGTGATGAATCCAGGAGGACACCCAAACTGTGGACCTGTGACTTCAGGGGGAGTGTAACCCCGTCCAGCACAGGTTGCCACCCTATACCTCAATCTGATTTTCGATCGACCAGGAGGACCTCTGTCTTGTCAGGATTAATCTTCAGCTTGTTCCTCCTCATCCAGCCAGCCACAGCTATTTTGAACCAATTGAAATTTACGGGCTCTCTTCAAGGGCAGCCCCACGTAGAGTGCATTACAGTAGTCCAATCTGGAGGTGACTAAGGCATGGACCACCCTGGCCAGATCCGCCTTCACGGGGTACGGTTGCAGTTGGCACACGAGTCTCACTTGTGCAAAGGCCCTCCCGGCCACCGCCAACGCCTGAGCTTCAAGCGTAAGTGATGAATCCAGGAGGACACCCAAACTGCAGACCTGTGACTTCAGGGGGAGTGTAACCCCATCCAGCACAGATTGCCACCTTATACCTCGATCTGGTTTTTGATCGACCAGGAGGACCTCTGTCTTGTCAGGATTAATCTTCAGCTTGTTCCTCCTCATCCAGCCAGCCACAGCCGGCCGAGCTCCAACTCCCAGGCCGGGGCTTCAGCGTCAGCGGGTAGGCCGCGTTCTAGAACTACAGTTCCCAGAGTGCATTGCGTGTGTACTTCCTCCCCTGGGCACTGCACATGCTCAGTTGGTTTTTGTAATTGTGAGTTTGTTGAAATGATGTTTGGAATTTTGATGAGTGTTGTGCATACCTTGTGGGTTGAGGTATGTGCACGGCAAATTTGGTGAGTTTTTGTCGGGGGGTTTTCGCGTTTTGCTGTCCCGTTGAACGCCCTTTACCGTTTTATATATATAGATAGCAATAGATCACATTTTCTCTTAATTTATTCTTAAAGACGTCCGGTGCCGTTCCATTTCCTCCTAAAAAGGCTTGGCAAAGTCAAACTTACAGACAGACAGACTGCAAAAATGCAAGAATCTCCCATGGTGGCCGTAAGTCTCAATATCACGACTCTGCGAAAGATATTGGACACGCTCACCAAATCCGAAGGCCCTCTCGAGAATGCACAAAGCCTTTCATAAAGCGCATACACATTGCTGACACAAAGTGTGCAAACTCTCAGACTGGCTCCAGACAATGGAGAACACGTGAGTTTCCCCCTATAACGTGGGTCGGTGCACTCTTAGTAAGCATTAATGGCAATCCATAAGCTAATAAACAAAGCAGGCAATGGATCCGGAAGCTGGAAGGGGAGGGAGCACAAGGCCATGGCAAAAAGGCAATTTCATGCCCTGCAATGCAGTACAGGATGTCGCCTTGAAAGGAGCCTCTTCTCCTTTGGCAGGAAGGAATGACTGCACATCGGTGCCAGAAACAGCCTCCGCTGGCTGGCGGTGACCAAAGCCATCGCCCTCCCACCCGGTTAAGGTTGCTCCTGCCTTTTCAAGCAGAAGGAGCAGCAGTGCGTCTGGCGCGGGCGGCAGGAACAGCCCTGGCTTCGCTTTGATCCGGTTCATTTCTCTTTCTCATTAAGTACCTCGGCTGGCACGCCCCAGCAAAGTTCCCTGGCAAAGGCAAGAGGCACGCAGAAGGCAAAGCAGGCTCAGAGGACAGCTTCCAAGGAGGCAGCGCCTTGTAATTCATCGAGCAAAAGGGCAGCCAAGCCCCACAAACTCCAGGGAGGATCCCTGAAAACACTTCAAAGGAAAGGCCTTTTTATTCACTTCTGACACTTCATCTATTCCAACGATAAAGCTGTTCTTGGGGGACGCCTTTATCGTTGGAATTCATAGAATCATGACTTGGCCACGGTGGTTCACGCTCTCGTTGCATCCAGGATAGACTACTGTAACGCACTCTACGTGGGGTTGCCTTTGAAGACTGCTCAGAAGCTTCAAATAGTCCAACGAGAGGCAGCCAGGTTAATAACTGGGGTGGTATACAGGGAACCTACAACTCTCACATTACGCCAGTTACACCAGCTGCCAGTTTGCTACCGGGCACAATTCAAAGTGCTGGTTTTGGCCTATAAAGCCCTAAACCAGTGGTTCTCAACCTGGGGATCGGGACCCCTGGAGGGGTCGCGAGGGGGTGTCAGAGGGGTCGCCAAAGACCATCACAGGCAGTATTTTCTGTTGGTCATGGGAGTTCTTTGTGGGAAGTTTGGCCTAATTCTATCGTTGGTGGGCTTCTGAATGCTCTTTGGTTGTAGGTGAACTATAAATCCCAGCAACTACAACTCCCAAATGTCAAGGTCTATTTTCCTCGAACTTCACCAGTGTTCACATTTGGGCATATTGAATATTCTCCAACAGTTTGAGGGACTGTGACTTGGCCCTCTTTGATGATTTCTCCCTTTTTCCACTTCTTGTGCATGTCTCTTTTGAGTCTTAGCACAGTTAGAAGTTCTTTGGACATCCATTCTGGATTCTTTGCACTTGTCCTATTTTTTCTCTTTGTTGGTACTGTTTGCAATTGCGCCTTGAGTATTTCACTCTTGAAAAACTCCCATCTGTGTCCACGGAGTTTCCAGTGTTTCCTTCATTTTTTGGAAATCAGCTCTCCTAAAGTCCAAAATGCAGGTTTGACTTGTCTTGTTTTGGCCTTCTTTTGTACCTCAAATTTTGATTGTTTACCTTCCTTCAAACCTTTCCTGACAACTGGAAAGAATTCCTTTAAGTCTCAAATAAAGACTCATCTTGCAAAAGACAGGATTCAATGCTGTAGCCTTAAGATGGGGAGAATTTGCTGCATTCTTGTGACTGCAGTCACTCTCAATGTAACTGTTCAGTTTGAAGAGCAGACACAAGCCCTGGGATGCCAAGTGCTTTTGCATCTGGTTGGGGAAAGAGCAACACATGACAGCTGGAGAAAGATGGTGCAGACGTTGAACGAACTTCCCTGACTCCTGATGGAAGAGCAAAGGAAGACTGCTGTTGTACAAACAAGATTGATGACCCATCAGTAATTGCTGCCGCATTAAGCCACTGTCTCTACTTGAAAACAAAGTCCTCTGTTTGAACATGTCTGGAAAAAGAACATTGAAAAATAGCCAGCCATTGTTCACCATTGATCACATCCATGGATTAGAATTTCAGCCCAAGGTAATGAATGGAAAGCAGTAGTGGAGAGCGGAGAAAATGCAATACAGTTGGATCCATTACTAAAATGATCAAAAGTGGAACAATACTTATTATAGTAGCTATTCCCCCATCATATACATCAAAAGACCCCAGGACAAAGTATTATTATTATTATTATTATTATTATTAATAATAATAATAATAATAATAATTTATGGAATTTATATGCCGCCCTTCTCACTCAGAGTGGCTTACAAGATATATATACATACAATATATTAAATTATTAGCATAGTACAATATCAGTATTATATATTACTATATTACATGTATATAAAATATACAGAATCATAGAATCAAAGAGTTGGAAAAGACCTCATGGGCCATCCAGTCAAACCTTAAGCCACTCCTCATAGGGCTTGTTCTCCAGACCCTTGATCATTTTAGTCACCCTTAAATATATAATTATAATATTGTATTATTAATAATAATATTATATTGTATTACATTATAATATTATAAATATTCTATGTATATACAATATATTATATTAGATTGTATTATATCATAGGAAGTTAGAAGGGACCATATAATGCAGTTCAAACTGCATTATGTGGCAGTTTATGTATTTATTATTTACGACACTGATATGTTGCCCTTCACACCCTGGAGACTCAGAGCAGCTTGCAAGATATATATACATACAATATATTCAATTATTAGCATAGTACAATATCAGTATTATATATTACTATATTGTACTACACATTATATTATAAATATTAATAATATCACATGTAATATAAAATATATAATTATAATATTGTATTATTATTATTAATAATAATTTTAATAATATTATATTGAATTACATCATAATATTATAAATATTATATGTATATACAATATATTATATTATATTATATTAAAGGAAGTTAGAAGGGACCATATAATGCAGTTCAAACTGCATTTTGTGGCAGTTTATTTATTATTTACGACACTTATATGCCGCCCTTCTCACCCCGACACTTATATGTCGCCCTTCTCACCACCTCAGAGCAGCTTACAAGATATATATAAATATATTAAATTATTAGCATAGTACAATATCAGTATTATATATTACTATATTGTACTAAACCATTCATTGTAATATTATTGGTAATATTAAATGCAATATAAAATATAATAATAATAATAATAATAATAATATATTAGTAGTAGTATTATATTGTATCACATTATAGTATTATATGGTATGAAACAGAATCATCTGACACAATAGTACAAAACAGAGTGAAGAGAGAGGGGGCCAGGGGACAGTCCCATCTTGTCTCCTGTGCTATGCTAATAATATAATATATTGAATATAAATATAATATTTATAATATTATAATGTAATATAATACTAGTAATAATAATATGATATAATTATAACTATATATTTATATTACATGTAATATTACTAATAATATTACAATATAATGGCATAGTACAATATAGTAATATTTAATACTGATATTGTTCCATGGTAATAATATAATATATTGTATGTACGAGGGGTATTTTTAAGTAAGGTCCGTTTTGTTGTAGACACTAGTAGTTTGCGCACATACCGCAACGAGCGCGTGCGTCGTGTACCAGCATGCCTCGGGAACAACTGTGCTCAGTTTCCGCTCTGTAGCTCACTTGTACGGTTCTGTTCTGTGCTTTAAAAATGTTTAAGACTATCAACTCACCCGCCGCATGTGAGGTTCGCTCAGTGATATGGTTTTTGTCAGCAAGGAACCTGCCTGCTGCAGAAATTCATCGACAGATTTGTGAAGTGTATGGTCATACTGTGAAAGCAAAGTGCATAAGTGGGTACGACAATTCAAAGATGGCCGTGACAACATCCATGATGAGGACCGCTCCAGTCGCCCTTCTTTGATTACAGACGATTTGGTGGCGACAAGTTTTTATGAAGAGGTTATTATAAAATTGGTTCAGAGGTATGATAAGTGTTTGAACAAACTTGGCAACTATGTCGAAAAATAGAGTGAAGTATGTACTTTCTGAAAATAAATTTACTTTTTTGAAATAAACTTTCATTGTGTACTTATGTTTAAACGGACCTTACTTAAAAAATACCCCTCGTATATATGTATATCTTGTGAGCCGCTCTGAGTCCCCTTTGGAGCGAGAAGGGTGGCATATAAATGCTGTAAATAAATAAATAATATTTCAAAACATGGGTAGGAGATTATTGTAGTTATCAAATCTGCACCTATATAATTGGGGATCACCAAAAAAAGTTAGGACTCATATGTAGATCAGCAGCCACAAGTCCCCACTCTTGTTTTTTTTAAAAAAAATTTAATGATCTAAAATAATTTAAAGTCACATGCCCTGCACAACCCTTCACAACCTGCCTATCTTCGCGATCACATCTTCCCTTATGAACCATCGTGGGCTCTAAGAACTTCTGGGGAGGCCCTTCTCTCGCTCCCACCTCCATCTCAAGTGTGGTTGGTGGGGACGAGGGAGAGGGCCTTCTCAGTGGTGGCCCTCCCGGCTCTGGAACTCTCTCCCTAGGGAGATCAGACTGGCACCTACCCTGTCCATCTTCCACAAGGACCTAACAATGGGGATAGTCCACTGTGCCTATGACTAAACATCTCTGCCAGCACTTACTGTATTTACTCAAATATAAGCCTAGTTTTTCAGTCCTTTTTTTAAGCTGAAAAAGTCTCCTTTGGCTTATACTCCAGTCAAGGTTTTTTATTATTTTACTCTATTATTATTATTATTATTATTGTTACATTAATCATTTTACTCTGTTATTATTACATTTATTATTTTATTCTTTGTTATTGTTATTATTACATTTATTATTTTACTCTATTATTACTGTTATTATTACATTTCCATTATTTCTACTACTATTATTATTTCTATTATTATTTCTATTATTATTGGAAGGATATGTAAATACATTTACACTAAAGAAGGTTAGAATAATGCTTTAATCAGAGAACAGTCTTATCTTAACTTGCAGTTTTATTCAAAAACATTTAACCTACCGATGCCTCAATTAATGCAATGTTATTGGTATCTATTTTTATTTTGGAATTTCCCAGTAGCTGCTGCATTTCCCACCCTCGGCTTATACTTGAGTCAATCCGTTTTCTCGGTTTTTTGTGGTAAAATTAGGTGCCTCGGCTTATATTCGGGTCGGCTTATACTCGAGTATATACGGTAATTTAGTGATTAGTTAGGGTACTTTACTGCCACCAACTTAAGGAAGCATTGTTCAGGCAAGAAGCAACTCAGCCTGCTATGAACTGAGAATATTTCCACCAAATTCCTCTTTTTGGCTCATCTCTGAACATTTGGTAAAGAACTGTGTGTATGCATGTGTTCAAACACATGTGCATATTTTACTCCAAAATACCCTCCTTTTTTTGAAATATTGTTCTTCAGGAAATATTTTCTCTTTTCCAAATAACAAACCGATTCATGCACTAAATTCTTCTGTCACCCCACCTATGTGGGAATCGTAACTGAGTGTTTAAAATTCTCACTGCAACCAAACAGAATGACATTGCAGATACCAGCAAGAGAGGGAATATTAGGTTGTGCTCTTATCCCCACTCCATTTATTTAAACAGGAGCCATTCCTGATATGTCTGTATATGAAACAGTAAAATATTGCTCCACAAAATAGCTAGCAAAATGACAACTAACACACTAGTGAGCTGTTTCCAAGCTCAACCCCACTGAAATACTCAAACAGGAAAAAAAAAGATGCCAATAACCAAATGATTGAGAATACATACTGATTCCACTCAGTTAGCTGTAGACCTGCAATGCAGCTTTATCTGATACAACATGTATACTGCCAATCCCTCTCCAATGCCAGAAATACAGCTTAATGGTGTAACATTAGAAAATGTTGACCATTTCTGCTACCTTGGCAGCCATCTCTCCACAAAAGTCAACACCAATACCACCTGAGCTCTGCGAGTGCAGCATTTTTCCAAATGAAGCAGAGAGTGTTTCAGGACCAGGACATCCGTAGGGATACAAAGGTGCTTGTTTATAAAGCTATTGTCCTCCCAACCCTGCTATATGCCTGCGAGATGTGGACAGTCTATAGACATCAACATTAACACCAAAATACAACACCGCCTGAGCTCTGCGAGTGCAGCATTTTTCCGAATGAAACAGAAAGTTCTTGTGGGTTTTTTCGGGCTATATGGCCATGTTCTAGAGGCATTTCTCCTGACATTCTGCCTGCATCTATGGCAAGCATCCTCACCTCTAAGGATGCTTGCCATAGATGCTGGCGAAATGTCAGGAAAAATGCCTCTAGAACATGGCCATATAGCCCGAAAAAACCCACAAGAACTGAGTGATTCCAGCCATGAAAGCCTTCGACAATACATTGAAGCAGAGAGTGTTTGAGGACCAGGACATCCATAGGGATACCAAGGTGCTTGTCTATAAAGCTATTGTCCTCCCAACCCTGCTATACTCCTGCGAGATGTGGATAGTCTACAGGCATCAAATGCAACTCCTGGAACTATTCCATCAGCGCTGCCTCTGGAAAATCCTGCAAATCCCTTGGGAAGATAAGCGGACAAATGTCAGCATGCTGGAAGAAGCAAAGACCACCAGCATTGAAGCAATGGTCCTCCGCCATCAACTCCGCTGGAATGGCCACATTGTCCGGATGCCTGACCACCGTCTCGCAAAGCGATTGCTCTATTGCGAACTCAAGAATGGAAAACGGAATCTTGGTGGGCAGGAAAAGAGATTTAAAGATGGGCTCAAAGCCAACCTTAAAAACTCTGCAATAGACACTAAGAACTGGGAAGCCCTGGCCTTTGAGTGCTCCAGTTGGAGGTCAGCTGTGACCAGCAGTGCTGCAGAATTTGAAGAGGCATGAATGGAGGGCGAAAGAGAGAAACGTGCCAAGAGGAAGGCGCGTCAAGCCAACCCCGACCAGGACCGCCTTCCACCTGGAAACCAATGCTCTCACTGTGGGAGAAGATGCAGATCAAGAATAGGGCTCCTCAGTCACCTATGGACCCACCGCCTGAACACTACACTTGGAGGACCATCATCCTTGGACTACGAGGGATCGCCTAAGTAAGTAAGTAAAGTTAGCTCTAGACCTGCAGTGCAGCTTTATCTGATACAACATGTATATTGCCAATGTTCAATGCAAATTTGCAATGCAAACAATCCCAAGCAGTAAAGAAAATGACCTTGTATTGCTTGAATGCAAGCCCATGTGCAGGCAGGTAGAAAGATTCTAGGTGATGTTCAATGCTTCTTGGTCCATCACATCTTAGCATGGCTGCCTTTGCACTCAATGCACAATCTGCTTTTATAATTGTATTTAGAAGCAACCTTCATCCGAGATCTCAAAGAGTTCAAGAATGCCCTGCTCTAAAAAGAGTGCTAAAAGCATTCCAATTAATAGTGTAAGATTCAGCACTAGATGTTACATGCGCACATACCAGCACACAGTGTTATAGCCCTCCAACACTGCAAAATAAATGATTTGTTCCAGAAACTAGGGCAGAAATTCCTGGGTGCGACACCTCAGTTGTGCAAAAAAAAAAAATTTGTTGTAAGATTCAGCAATGGAAGGTACAAGTGGCAGGGAAGACAAACCACTCTGGAATGATAAAGCAGCATGCAAACAGAATAGATGTGCAGACCTTACTTATAGAGACTAACACAGCTTGAAAGGAACTGCCTGGAACAGGTTTGGATATGACATTTTGAGCCTGGGCCAAGCCCAAGATAATAAGCATCTTGAAAAATAAATTCATGGTTAGGGGTTCAAGGGAAAATGCCTGACAAGGATTCAAAGGTATATTAGCCTCCAATGGAAACACTTTCCCAACATACCACCCGAGTAATTTTCACACCAAAAAAAGCCCCTGGTGCCCTCTAGAGCCCATTGAAGGATTTTCATCATGCTTTTCAGCTTTTCTTGAGGACGAGTTCTCCTAGAAAGGCTCTGCTTCCAAATGCAGCTTTGGCCATCTCCGATTATTTATTTAAAACATTGTATTTAAAACATCTCCGATTATTTATTTAAAACATTGCATGTGACGTCTACAGACGTCACATGCAACTTCTGGAACGATTCCATTAGCACTGCCTCCAGAAAATCCTGCAAATCTCTTAGGAAGACAAGCAGACAAATGTCAGTGTGCTGGAAGAAGCAATGACCACCAGCATTGAAGCAATGGTCCTCCACCATCAACTCCGCTGGACCGACCATGTTGTCCCGATGTCCGACTACCGTCTTGTGGCAAAAGAACTATCTGCATAACATTCAATATCTTCATCGCTGTCTCCAAAGGTTAAACAATAATCAATGGTGCCTTTTAAATATCTCAATATTCTTTTTAAAGCAATCCAATCAATATCTCTAGGTTTTGCTACTCTTCTGCTGAGACATCCCATAGCGTAACTAATGTCAGGCCTGGTATGGTTGGCGATATACATTACACTCCCAATAACTGAATGGTACAAATCTGGTCTTTCAAAAGGTCTTTCAGATTCTTGATTTACATAATCTACTATCAATTACTCCTATATACTCCTATATATTTAGTTCTATTTTTTAAATTTTCAGTTTCAGTCATAGCTATACATGCTTGAGAGTCTTCTTTAACGACAATGGGAGTCTTACATTGTTCTCCTACATCCAAAATTAATTGCTGCAACCACTGCAATTCATTTATTGTCTCATTCAGAGCCACATACTCTGCTTCTGTGGTGCTTCGTGCTACACAGTTCTGTTTTCTGGGTCGCCATACTAACATATTTCCAGCATACTTAACACGTCTCCCAAAGCAGTTGCTCTATTCCGAACTCAAGAATGGAAAACAGAATGTTAGTGGACAGGAAAAGAGATTGAAAGATGGACTCAAAGCCAAACTTAAAAACTCTGGCATAGACACTGAGAACTGAGAAGTCCTGGTCCTTGAGCGCTCCAGCTAGAGGTCAGCTGTGACCAGCAGTGCTGCAGAATTTGAAGAGGCACAAATGGAGGGCAAAAGAGAGAAACATGCCAAGAGGAAGGTGCGTCAAGCCAACGCTGACCGATACCGCCTTCCACCTGGAAACCAATGTCCTCACTGCAGGAGAAGATGCGGGTCAAGAATAGGGCTCCACAGTCACCTACGGACCCACCAGAACACTGATCCTGGAAGACTATCCTACTCGGCCAACGAGGGATTGCCTAATTAAGTAAGCAAGTAATCTCATAATATTCAAATAATAAAAAGTGAGGACTAACAATAAAAAAGCATTTGTTAGCACACCATACAATTCATTTTTAGAATTCATTGCCACGAGATATCACAAGGCATTTGAACATTAAATTCTCTTTTATTCCACATCAGATCAGTGGATAATTTAGCTCATAATTAGCTGCTCTGGCTCAGTGATTCTGTACCTCAGTTAGTTAGACTCTCCCTCTCTCATTACCTTGTCCTTTTTTAATATTGACTCTCAGACCATATGCATTAAAATTCCACAATAAGAGGAGTTTATCTAAATTCCAGAAGAAAAGCATCTTAAGGGCTGTTGATCATGACAGAAGCTTTAAGAGTGCAATCCTCTCCGTGTCTATTCAGAAGTCATGAATCTTCATTATTAGTTAAGTGGCCACAAGATTATGGCCCAAGAGGCTAAGCAAATCTATTGAGAAGAAAGATCTATTAGTGGCTGTCAGTAATTGATAAACTATATAGATCCTTCACAGCCAGAAGCAACCTACAATTAAATGTTAGATGGACCAAGATATGGTTGTTAGCCAGGCAGGTACAGGTGCTATTCACTTCCGAATACCAGTTCGGGGGTGTTTAGTGGAAAGGAGGGTAGCAGACCAACAGAGATTTTACAACCAAAGTTTATTTAGCTTTTGACAGGATCTACAAAACATATACATCTCCCATATTTGAGACTAATGCATCATCGAATCTAATGCACATCTCAACTTTCAACTGGCTGCCGGTTCAGTTCCGAGCACAATTCAAGGTGCTGGTTTTGACCTACAAAACCCTGTGCGGTTCCGGTCCAGTGTATCTGTCCGAACGTATCTCCCTCTACGTCCCACCGCGGAGTCTGAAATCATCTGGGGGGGCCCTGCTCTCGACCCCACCACTATCACAAGTGAGGTTGGTGGGGACGAGGAGCGGGGCCTTCTCGGTGGTGGCCCCTCACCTGTGGAACTCACTCCCGGGAGAGATTAGGGCATCAACATCCCTCCTCTCCTTCAGGAGGAAAGTAAAGATGTGGTTGTGGGACCAGGACTTTGGGCAATCTGACAACTAGATAAGGACAATCAAACGACTAGGACTGACAGGACTGACAATGTGGAATTAGAATTTGGACTATGAGATAGCGAACGCTGACTGTCTATGAGGAGTAATTAGGTTTGTATCGTTTTTATTGGTTTTATTGGTTTTAGGGCTGTAATGCAGGAATTGTTGATTAACTGTCTCAACTGTTTAATTGACGTTATTTTGTGTTACTACTGTTATGTGATGCTGGCATCGAATTGTGCCTTTGTAAGCCGCCCTGAGTCCCCTTTGGAGTGAGAAAGGCGGGGTAGAAGAAACCGAAATAAATAATATAATAATAATAACTTTCAAAACCTTGAAACGAAAAGAAGTATTTGCTGATGAATGTAATGCACAGCTGCAAAAAGTGCATTCTATGAAATTTGGTCATTACAGTTGCTGCCTGCTTATTTATTTGTTTGTTTTTGCAGCTGTGCATTACATTAAGCCCTAAACGACTCCGGCCCAGTTTACCTGTCCGAACGTATTCTCCCCTACGAACCATCTAGATTGTTAAGATCGTCTGGAGGGGCCCTGCTCTCGGTCCCACCGGCCTTACAAGTGCGTCTGGTGCGGACGAGGGACAGGGCCTTCTCGGTGGTGGCCCCTCGGCAGTGGAACTCTCTCCCACTGGAGATCAGAACTGACCCTTCCATCTTGACGTTCAGAAAACAGGTGAAAACCTGGCTATGGCGATTGGCTTTCGACGAGTGAGTCAATATTCTGTGATATGGAAGGATGACGACGAATGACGAACAACGATTTTATTGTGACGACTGACCATTGTAATTATTTGATTGCATTTTGCTATTTTAATGTTTTAGTTTAATATGAAAAATGATGTTTTAATGACTTTGTGATATTACTATTGGAAACCGGCCCGAGTCCCTTGACAGAGGTGAGAGGTGTATACAAAATTGCTAAATAAATAAATAAAATTTGTTTGTTTATAGTATTTATATGCCGCCCTTCTCACCCCGCAGGGGACTCAGGGCGGATTACAATGTACACATATATGGCAAACATTCCATGCCAAAGACACACAACAGATATAGACAAACAGTCAGAAGCTATTTAACTTTTCTGGCCGCCAGGGAAGCTGTTGCTTTCATCATTTATCTGCAACACTGATGAAGTACTTCCACACTCCCCGCATGCTTTTGCTGGAGTGCTTTGCTGGAGTCTTTTTTATGGCCTCGTAAATTTTGTTAAATTAGCCTCCCCACACATAGGTGGTACCTAATTTTCCTACTTGACAGATGCAACTGTCTTTCGGGCTGCAAAGGTCAACAACAAGCTACACAATTGGTCAGAAGCTCACTCCAACCCGGGCTGGCTTCGAACTCATGACCTTGTGGCCAGAAGTGATCTTAATGCAGCTGACACTTAAGACAGCTGCACCACAGTCCCGGTGCTTAGAATTCCTTATTGAAAAGCAAAAGTGTTGGTGCACCAAAGCTTCAGCAATTGAAAACAAAACCTTGGGGCGGATCAATGCATTAGAATGAATCCACATTAACTGCCCTGGCTCAATGCTATGGAATCCTGAGAGCTGTAGCTCTACAATGCCTCAAGCCTTCTCTGATTGAAGCAAATACGGTATATATTTATTCACAAAAATGCCCCTATAGCCATAAGCAGTCCAGCTCTGAATACCAGTTATGGGGGAAAGAATCAGGGGATGTCTGCAAGGCAATAATAAATGCAGGGAATACACATACACAGGCCACCTATTCCTGAATAATGGTCTCTAAGATAATGAGAAAGAGGTTTTCAGCAATAGCAGATTACAGCTGCAATATCCAAAGATAGTTTGTTTATATCTCAAATCTAATCTCTGCTTAAAAGCTTCCAAAAAAGAAGCCTCCACCGCACTCTGGAACAGAGAGTTTCACTGGTGAACAGCTCTCATAGTCAGGAAGCTCTTCCTAATGTTCAGATGGAATCTCCTTTCTTGTAGTTTGAAGCCATTGTTCCATTGCATCCTAGTCTCCAGGGAAAAAAGGATGACCCAAACAACTACCGTCCGGTCAGCCTCACGTCGATACCAGGCAAGATTCTGGAAAAGATGTTAAGGAAGTGGTCTGCAAACACTTAGAAACAAATGCGGTCATCGCTAATAGTCAACATGGATTTATCAAAAAAAAGTCATGCCAGACTCATCTGATCTCTTTTTTCGATAGAGTTACAAGCTGGGTAGATGCGGGGAATGCCGTGGATGGAGCGTACCTGGATTTCAGGAAGGCCTTCTTTGACAAGGTCCCCCATGACCTTCTGGCAAGGAAACTAGTCCAATGTGGGCTAGGCAAAACTACGGTGAGGTGGATCTGTAATTGGTTAAATGGACGAACCCAGAGGGTGATTCTCCCCAAGGCTTCCTCTTCATCCTGGAAAGAAGTGACGAGCGGAGTGCCGCAGGGTTCCGTCCTGGGCCCGGTCCTGTTCAACATCTTTATTAATGACTTAGATGAAGGGTTAGAAGGCAGGATCATCAAGTTTGCAGACGACACCAAATTGGGAGGGAGAGCCAATACTCCAGAGGACAGGAGCAGGATTCAAAACGATCTTGACAGATTAGAGAGATGAAGGGCCAAAACTAACAAAATGAAGTTCAACAGTGACAAATGCAAGATACTCCACTTTGGCAGGAAAAACGAAATGCAAAGAGACAGAAAGGGGGACAATGCCTGGCTCGAGAGCAGGACGTGTGAAAAAGATCTTGGAGTCGTCGTGGACAACAAGTTAAACATGAGCCAACAATGTGATGTGGCGGCAAAAAAAGCCAATGGGATTTTGGCCTGCATCAATAGGAGCATAGTGTCTAGATCTAGGGAAGTAATGCTACCCCTCTATTCTGTTCTGGTTAGACCACATCTGGAATATTGTGTCCAATTCTGGGCACCACAATTCAAGAGAGATATTGACAAGCTGGAATGTGTCCAGAGGAGAGCGAGTAAAATGATAAAAGGTCTGGAGAACAAGCCCTATGAGGAGCGGCTTAAGGAGCTGGGCATGTTTAGCCTGAAGAAGAGAAGGCTGAGAGGAGATATGCTAGCCATGTATAAATATGTGAGAGGAAGCCACAGGGAGGAGGGAGCAAGCTTGTTTTCTGCTTCCCTGGAGACTAGGACGCGGAACAATGGCTTCAAACTACAAGAGAGGAGATTCCATCTGAACATGAGGAAGAACTTCCTGACTGTGAGAGCCGTTCAGCAGTGGAACTCTCTGCCCCGGAGAGTGAGTGGAGGCTCCTTCTTTGGAAGCTTTTAAACAGAGGCTGGATGGCCATCTGTCAGGGGTGATTTAAATGCAACATTCCTGCTTCTTGGCAGGGGGTTGGACTGGATGGCTCATGAGGTCTCTTCCAACATAGGGATTCTATGATTCTATGAAGCAGAAAACAAGCTTGCTCCCTCCTCCCTGTGGCTTCCTCTCACATATTTATCCATGGCTATCATATCTCCTCTCAGCGTTATCTTCTTCAGGCTAAACACGCCCAGCTCTTTAAGCCGCTCCTCATAGGGTTTGTTCTCCAGACCCTTGATCATTTTAGGTGCCCTCCTCTGGACACATTCCAGCTTAGAGTCAACATCCTCCTTCCACTGTGGTGCCCAGAACTGGATACAGTGTGAGTCCAGGTGTGGTCTGACCAAGGCAGAATAGAGCAGGGGGAGCATGACTTCCTTGGATCAAGGCACTAGATCCAAGATTAGGAAGGAACCCACCTTAAACACTTTCAAGAGGGATCTCAAAACCTGGCTTTTGGAGAGTAGCCATACTATCATACACAGTTGCTCCCCCTCAACAGTTTTTGTCCTCAGAGTATATTTCCTCACCTGTATGAAGGTATATTTTATGACCCATTTTAATGAGTTTCTCCCTCACAAACATTCTGCTCCTTTGCTGTTTTGCTGTTGTAATTTTAGAGTTTTACACAGAGAAGCCATTGAAATCCACAAGCATGTGGACAATTTCAACAGAAAGAAGAGACCATGAAAATGAACAAAATCTGGCTACCAGTATTAAAAAACTCTAAAATTACAACAGCAAAAACAGCAGAGAGGAAACAACCAGGCACATCTTAACACCTCTCAACAAAAGATTCCCAGGCTCAGCCAGGCCTTCAAATGCTAATGAAGGTGGTCAGTTGAAACATTCACACCTAGCTCCAGCAGAGAAAAGCTCTTTGCCCCACCCCAGCCCGTCCACAGATATATAAACCCATTGTCCTTATTCCAACAGACCTCACTACCTCTGAGGATGCTTGCCATAGATGCAGGCGAAACGTCAGGAGAAATGCCTCTAGAACATGGCTCTATAGCCCGAAAAAACCCACAAGAACCTAGTGATTCCAGCCATGAAAGACTTCGACCAGTATTAAAAAAACTCTAAAATTACAACAGCAAAACAGCAGAGAGGAAACAATCAGGCACATCTTAACACCTCTCAACAAAAGATTCCCCCTGGCTCAGCCAGGCCTTCAAATGCTAATGAAGGTGGTCATTTGAAACATTCACACCTAGCTCCAGCAGACAAGATTCCTTTGTCTCACCCTGGTCATTCCACAGATATATAAACCCTTTTTCCTATTTCCAACAGACCTCACTACCTCTGAGGATGCTTGCCATAGATGCAGGCGAAACGTCAGGAGAGAATGCCTCTAGAACATGGCCATATAGCCTGAAAAACCCACAAGAACTGAGTATCCCGCTTTGGCTGCCATGGCAACATGCGAGAGGGCAATGAGGCTGGCAATAAGGGCTTCTCAGGCATGCCTAGGCCTCGCCACACCACAAAACCCCTCAGAACGTTGCCATGGTATAATATTATAGCCGGGCTATAGCATTACAGTGTGAGAGGGCTCTCGGGAGGAAGAGAGAGAGAGAAGGGAGCCTGCAATGGGAGAAGAACCGCCTTCCAGTCAGCGAGGGCCTACCTTGCTCGCTTCCTCCCTGTTTCGCCGCCGACCTCCGCCTGGAAATGACGTCGGCGCCGCTCTGCTCCCCGATTGGCGGAGAGCGCGGCCGGCGTCTCCCAGCAGCCCCCGCGGCGCTCGCCGCCTGCGCCAATCCCGGCCTGGTTCCTGCTGCGCATGCGCCGTGGTGTTGCAGGCTCTTGCGGCCTTGTTTGGTTCTCCCGCCAGCCATGCCTTACGCCAACCAGCCCACCGTCCGCATCACGGAGCTCAGCGACGAGAACGTCAAGTTCATCGTGGAGAACACGGACTTGGCGTGAGCGAGGGCTTGTGTGGAGGAGGGGCAGGGCCTAGTCTGGAGAGGGAAGCCGGGGCCTCAAGTCCTTCTGCTGCCCCACTCAGGCACGGAGGCGTCTCAGGCCTCCTCCTGGGCTTAGGAAATGGTCCCACATTATTATTATTATTATTATTATTATTATTATTATTATTACTATTATTAGGGCTTGGGAAATAGTCCCATATTATTATTATTATTATTATTATTATTATTACTATTATTAGGGCTTGGGAAATAGTCCCATATTATTATTATTACTATTATTACTATTATTAGGGCTTGGGAAATAGTCCCATATTATTATTATTATTATTATTATTATTATTATTATTATGGCTTGGGAAATAGTCCCATATTATTATTGTTATTATTATTATTATTTTTACTATTATTAGGGCTTGGGAAATAGTCCTATATTATTATTATTATTATTATTATTATTATTATTATGGCTTGGGAAATAGTCCCATATTATTATTATTATTATTATTATTATTATTATTAGGGCTTGGGAAATAGTCCATATTATTATTATTATTATTATTATTACTATTATTAGGGCTTGGGAAATAGTCCCATATTATTATTATTATTATTATTATTATTATTATTATTATGGCTTGGGAAATAGTCCCTTATTATTATTATTATTTATTATTATTATTATTATTATTATTATTATTATTTTTACTATTATTAGGGCTTGGGAAATAGTCCCATATTATTATTATTATTATTATTATTACTATTATTAGGGCTTGGGAAATAGTTCCATATTATTATTATTATTATTATTATTATTATTATTATTACTATTATTAGGGCTTGGGAAATAGTCCCATATTATTATTATTATTATTATTATTATTATTATTATTACTATTATTAGGGCTTGGGAAATAGTTCCATATTATTATTATTATTATTATTATTACTATTATTAGGGCTTGGGAAATAGTCCCATATTATTATTATTATTATTATTATTATTATTATGGCTTGGGAAATAGTCCCATATTATTATTATTATTGTTATTATTATTATTATTATTTTACTATTATTAGGGCTTGGGAAATAGTCCCATATTATTATTATTATTATTATTATTATTATTACTATTATTAGGGCTTGGGAAATAGTCCCATATTATTATTATTATTATTATTATTGTTATTATTATGGCTTGGGAAATAGTCCCATATTATTATTATTATTGTTATTATTATTATTATTATTTTACTATTATTAGGGCTTGGGAAATAGTCCCATATTATTATTATTATTATTATTATTATTATTATTATTATTATTATGGGCTTGGGAAATAGTCCCATATAATTATTATTATTATTATTATTATTATTATTATTATTATTAGGGCTTGGGAAATAGTCCCATATTATTATTATTTTATCTCCTACAAAATGTTTAGACAATTTTTTAAGACTAACAGATTTATTTATTTATGTACTTACTAGCTGTCCCCTGCCACACGTTGTTGTGGCCCTCCTGTATATATGTATTTGTGTGTATATATATGTGTTTATGTGTGTGTGTATATTTGTGTATCTGTGTATATATGTGTGTGATCCTGGACTCATCGCTGAGCCTGGAACCCCAGGTTTCGGCGGTGACCAGGGGAGCATTTGCACAGTTAAAGCTTGTGCGCCAGCTGCGTCCGTACCTTGGGAAGTCTGACTTGGCCACGGTAGTCCACGCTCTGGTTACATCCCGTTTAGACTACTGCAACGCTCTCTATGTGGGGTTGCCTTTGAAGACGGCTCGGAAGCTCCAACTAGTCCAACGCTCGGCAGCCATGTTACTAACAGGAGCGGAGCGCAGGGAGCATACAACTCCTTTGCTGCACTAGCTCCACTGGCTGCCGATTTGCTACCAGGCTCAATTCAAAGTGCTGGCATTGGCCTATAAATCCCTAAACGGTTCTGGCCCAAGCTACCTATCCGAACGTATCTCTGCTTATGAACCCACCAGGACTCTAAGATCTTCTGGGGAGGCCCTGCTCTCGATCCCGCCTGCATCACTGGCACGGCTGGCGGGGACGAGGGACAGGGCCTTTTCTGTGGTGGCCCCTCAGCTGTGGAACGCCCTTCCCATGGACATTAGATCAGCCCCTTCGTTAATGGTGTTTTGAAGAAAACTAAAAACCTGGCTGTTCGAACAGGCGTTCGGTTAAACAATGCAGTGTACACGATGAATATAGGAAACGGAATTATGGAAGACAAATTGGATCACGATTCTATTTACGAGACATTAATGTGTTGTTATTGATGTGTCATTTTGTATATTATTCTGTTAATGGTTTTTAAATTTTGTATCCTGTTGGATTGACTTTTGCTCTTGTTGTAAACCGCGTTGAGTCGCCTATAAGGCTGAGAAATTGCGGTATACAAGCAAAGTAAATAAATAAATATATGTGTGTGCGTGTGCATATTTATTATTATTATTTATTTATTTCGAGGTTTTATATACCGACCCTCTCACCTTCAAAGAGGGATTCGGACCAGTTCACAACATGTGTTAACATACAAAGAATATACAATAACAACACAATGCTACTTCATTACACGATTAAAATATCAGCACCATACACATTAAAACACTATTATCCCAGTTAAAAGACCCAAATTGTCCAACACCATCACAATCCCATTCATCATCCTCCTTTCATGTGGGCAAAGAATTAAATCAGTTGTCAAATGCCACGTTCCACAACCAGGTCTTTGTTAATTTCCTGAATGTGATGAGGGAGGGGGCAGTTCTGATCTCTAATGGCAGGGAGTTCCAAAGTCGAGGGGCCACCATCAAGAAGGCCCTGTCCCTCGTCCCCACCAGCCGTGCTTGTGCAGGCAGTGGGACCGAGAGCAGGGCCCCTCCAGACGATCTTAGTGGTCTTGATGGTTCGTAGGGGAGAGAATACGTTCAGAGAGGTAAACGGGGCCGGAGTCGTTTAGGGCTTTATAGGTTAACACCAGCACTTTGAATTGTGCTCGGAAGCTAATCGGCAGCCAGTGGAGTTCGAGTAACAGCGGAGTGGTGTCGTTTACTATTATTATTATCCCCTACAAAATGTTTAGACAGAATTTTTAAGACTTACAGATTTATTTAGTTATGTACTTACTAGCTGTCCCCTGCCACACCTTGCTGTGGCCCTTCTGTATATATGTATTTGTGTATCTGTGTATATGTGTGTTTGCATATGTGTGTGTGTGTGTGTGTGCATATGTGTAGATGTGTATATTTGTGTGCACATATTTGTGTGTTTATATGTGTATATGTATGTTGTGTATATGTGTGTGCTTGTCTATATGCATATTTGTGTTTATATGTGTGTGTATGTGTGCATGTGTATATTTGTGCATGTATATGTGTGTGTGTGTGCAGATGTATGTGTGTGTATAGTTGTGTGTGCTTGGGTATATTTTTATGTGTGTGTATGTGTGTGTGCATGTGTTTATGTATATGAGTGTGTGTGTATGGTGCATTTTGGGGGGTTTAAGTCTGTTCTGCTGGGGGGGGTGTATTTTTAGTGGTGATGAACACTCGGACTGAGGTGTATTGTGTCAAAAATTGTGTCATCCAGGCCGCCCCCCCACCCCCGGCCACACGTTGCTGTGGCCCACTCTGGTGGTCATGGGGGTTCTGTGTTGGAGGATATAAATACATATAATACTGCTAATAATAATAACAATAAATATTTCTCTGTTTTTCTTTTCCAGAGTAGCTAATTCCATCAGGAGAGTGTTCATTGCTGAAGTTCCCACCATCGGTATTTATCTATTCTTTATTATTTTTCTATTAATTTATTTTATTTTAAACATTTATATTCCACCCTTCTCACCCAAAGGGGACTCAGCATATATACGGCAAACATTCAATGTTGGGACTCAAATTCTTATATGTATACATAAACAGTATGTTAAAGTCCAATACTACGAATTGAAGACTTTGAGCATGATTAATCAAATTGCTATTATCTCATTTTGTACTATTTTGTTTGCAGCCATAGACTGGGTACAGATAGATGCCAACTCCTCGGTCCTCCATGATGAGTTTATTGCACATAGGTTAGGTGAGTAACCGGCATAAGACACGATAGGAAAACACAGGCTTCTCTAGTTTTGTTTTTAAAACAATATTTTATTATGAGCGTAATTCAAATAAAATACATTCCAATGCTTTGATGCCGAGGCTCTTTCTATCTCTGGATTTTTCATAAAATAGTGTAATGCCCAACACATTTAATTTTTCAGATTTTACTAACATTCAACATTATTAATTACATTTTGAGTAATATCTCCAAGTTTTTCTTCTCCTGCTATTTTTTTTTCTTATGTTTTATGCCCTTTGGGAATTCTGGGGCCTGTGAACCATGTGATTCCATGTAATAAATAATAATAATCTATATAAATAAAAAATGTAATGTTTGTTTGTGGACTTAACAGAACTCAAAAACCACTGGATGAATTGACACCAAATTTGGACACAAGACACATATCAGGCCAATGTATGTCCTTCACTCAAAAAAATTGATTTTGTCATTTGGGAGTTGTAGTTGCTGGGATGAATAGTTCACCTGCAATCACAGAGCATTCTGAACCCCACCAACGATGGAATTGAACCAAACTTGGCACACAGTTCTTCCATGACCAACAGAAAATACTGGAAGGGTTTGGTGGGCAGTGTCCTTTGGTTTTGGAGTTGTAGTTCACCTACATCCAGAGATCACTGTGGACTCAAACAACGATGGATCTGGACCAAACTCTACACAAATACTCAATATGCCCAAATGTGAACACTGGTAGAGTTTGGGGAAAATAGAATCTTGACATTTGGGAGTTGTAGTTGCTGGGATTTATAGTTCACCTACAATCACAGAGCATTCTGAACCCCACCAACAATAGAATTGGGCCAAACCTCCCACACAGAACCCCCATGTGGGCCACAGCAATGCGTGGCAGGGGACGGCTAGTAGTAGTAGTAGTAGTAGTAGTAATAATAATAATAATAAACTTTATTTATACCACGCCACCATCTCCCCAAGGGACTCGGAGCGGCTCGCATGAGGCCAAGCCTGATAATACAATAAAGCAAAAATACAGCATAAAAATACAATAATGTAATGTCAATATAAATAAATAATAAAATAAAAATAAAATACAAGAAGCCATACAGATAAACACCAAACAATATACAACCACAATAATTAGATCATGAAAATCTCCCATGGTTTTGAAACCAGAATATATCTTGTTTCTTCCTAGGTGTTTGTCTTTTATCTTGCACCTGAGTCTATATGTGTTTTCACTACTTTCTCTACTTCTCGCTAGGTCTGATCCCTCTTACCAGTGATGATGTTGTTGATAAACTGCAATATTCCAGGGTGAGTCTAAGTCTCAGTGGGTGGAGGCCTTATTTTCTTGGAATATATATAAATAAAAATGTAATGTTCGTTTGTGGGATTAACATAACTCAAAAACCACTGGGTGAATTGATGCCAACGAGTGACCATCACCCCTAAAACACACAAAAAACCCAGCAGAATGAACTTTAAACCCCCCCCCCCCCAAATAAACCATATATACATATACACATACATTCATATACACATGCACACATACATACATACATACACAAACATTTATATATGCCATCACACACAAATATACACACCTACATATACACCTACACACATACACATACATACACACATATATGCATATACACAAGCACACACATATGTACAATATTCATATACACATATAAACACAGAAATATACAGAGACACGTGCACACATATACACACATATATATGTACGCAAGCATACACAAATATACACATACAGTATACATACATATACACCTACACACATATATGCATATACACAAACTCACACATATACACAATATACGTATACACAGATAAACACAGAAATACACAAATATGTACATATAAATACACACAAATATTCACATATACACACCTACATATACACCTACACACACACATATATGCATATACACAAGCACACACATATGCACAATATACATATCCACATATAAACACAGAAATATACACAGACACATGCACACATATATACACACATATATATGTACGCAAGCATACACAAATATACACATACAGTATACATACATATACACCTACACACATAAATGCATATACACAAACACATATATACAATATACATATACACATATAAACACAGAAATACACAAATATACACATAAATACACACATATATATACACACACAAATATACACACCTACACATACATGTACACACATACACATACATACACACATATATGCATATACACAAGCACACTCATATGCACAATATACATAAAAACACAGAAATATACACAGACACATGCACACATATATACACATATATATATGTACGCAAGCACACACAAATATACACCTACAGTATACATACATATACACCTACACACATATATGCATATACACAAACCCACACATATATATACACACACAAATATACACATACACAAATATATACATAGACATAAACACATATACACACACACACAAAACACATATTCACAGACTGGGCCACAGCAACGCATGGCAGGGGACGGTTAGGAATAAAAGAGAAGTTTTGGTCTAATTCCTCCCCCTTCTTAGGCAGTTCTGTTGCTGTACATCATTGAATACTAAAGTTAAAATAGCTCAAGGATATCTGTTTATGGAAAATAAGTCTGAATGGCCACCAGTCACAGTGACTTTAAGCTGCCTGAATGGCAAGTATGGGAATAGCACTGGGTGAGACCATTACGATCAGGCTCATATAGAGGCAGAGGAGGGAATTAGTGGTGCTGAATTGATGGGAAATGGGCCTCTTCTCTTTCTTTCTGTTCAGGACTGTACCTGCGATGAGTTTTGTCCCGAGTGCTCAGTAGAGTTCACGTTGGACGTGCGATGCAACGAAGACCAGACCCGCCACGTCACGTCACGTGATCTCATCTCCAACAACCCTCGAGTTATACCAGTCAGTACAATATTTCCGCTTTGTATCTTAACCGAATCCTTTTGCTCTCTTTCTGTCAATCAAAATGAACCCAAAAAGCATTGTTTGCTTGGCACATAAAATAATTTGTTGTCGAAGGCTTTGATGGCTGGAATCACTGGGTTGCTGTGCATTTTCCGAGTTGTCTGGCCATCTTCCAGAAGCATTTGCAGCTGAATACTTGATTATGAAACATGTGTTGGCTTTTCAATTCCAGGGATTTCTGGACAAGGCAGATCATCTAGATTCATTTCATTCTGGCTTCCAGCCTGGAGACAGTTTTGGTTGCCTTGGTTGATGACCTATTCAGAGAACTGAATAGACGGAGAGTGTCCCTTTTGGCTCTGCTGGACTTCCCAGTAGCATTTGATGCTATTGAACATTATATCCTATTGGGTAGCTGTAGTGAATATTACCTAGTAGCCTGGAAAAGCAGCCTGGATAACAGTATGGCAAACCTCCATTTTGAGAGTGTATGCCAGGGAAGCAGCCATCTTGAGTGAGGATAGCTAGAAGATGGGAGGATTTTGAGGTCTTCTGGGATTGGCAGATGGGAGGAGCTGTCTGAGGAGGGAAAAGATTTCAGCTTCTGTGGAAATATGAGAATTGGGAGCTGGTGGGAGAAGAAGTGTTTTTGAAACTGGGTTTTCAGAGAGAGAGTGTCTGTGTCAGGCAGGGCTGATTAGCTGACAGGAAAGGTCAGGCAGCTACCTGTTTTCTTGTGGGAGACAGCACAAGGGATTAGCTCTCTAGACTGAGTTAGTTATCAGGAAGAACTCTGGGAAGAGTTAGCTGATAACTCAGGGGACTGCCTAAGATAGGTTAGTCAGTAACTCATTACTATTTCGCTGAAGTAGAGGGATTTTTGTAAGCAGCTAGATCTGTTTGATTAGCTCTGTATGTAACTAAGTGAAGAAACTCTTTTCAAGCAACCATCAAGCTATTGTACTTTTGTAACAAGTCAAGTGTTTTGTGCCTCTCAGAAGAAGAAGTTAGTTGTCTGTTTTTATAAATAAATCTTTTTCTATTTAACTTTCAAAAAGGTCTCTATCGTTCCCTCAATCTATCAGTAATCCTTTCGGATAATTCCAGTCATTTCAACATCCTGATACCACAGAAAGATCTCTTATCCAAACAGTCATTTTTGGGAGCTAAGGGAAGAGCGGTATTGGAAGAAGGGAAAATGTTTACCTCAAAAACTCATTTTAAAATCCTAAGGCAGCTTGGGACATGGGACATATCTGTGGTGCAGCTAGTTAGTAGCCAGCTGCATTAAATCACTACTGACGGAGAGGTCATGAGTTCGAGTGAGCTCCTGACCATTAACAGTCTAGCTTGCTGTTGACCTATGTGGCCCAAAAGACAGTTGCATCTGTCAAGTAGGAAATTTAGGTTCCGCTTTATCCAGGGAGGCTAATTTAGCTAATTTACAACACCATAAACCCTTCCAGCAATGTGCATAAGAATGAGGAAGTACTCCATCAAGGACTCAGTATCACAAGTGGATGGTGAAGTGGCAGCTCCCCCTGTGGCTGGAATTGAGCATACCCTCATGAAGCTGGAAAGTTGGAATGTTAAATTGCCTCTGAGTGTCTGTCTATATATGTCGTATGTCTAATGGCATTGAGTGTTTGCCATATATATGTGCATTGTAATCCGCCCTGAGTCCCCTGCGGGGTGACAAGGGCGGAATATAAATACTGTAAATAAATAAATAAATATTTTTTGCCCACATCTATGACAGGCATCCTCAGAGGTTGTGAGGTCTGTTGGAAACGAGGCGAGTAAAGGTTTATATATCTGTGCAATGTCCAGGGTGGGAGAAAGAACTTTTTGTCTGTTGGAAGCAAGCATAAATGTTGCAATTGGCCGCCTTGATTAGCTTTGAATGACCTTGCAGCTGCAAAGCCTGGCTGGTTCCCGCCTGGGGGGGGGTGTCCTTTGTTGGGAGGTGTTAGCTCGCTCTGATTGATTCTTGTCTTGAATTCCCCTGTTTTTGAGTGTTGCTCTTTATTTACTGACCTGATTTTGGAGTTTTTTAATACTGGTAGTCAGATTTTATTTATTTCATGGTTTCCTCCTTTCTGTTGAAATTGTCCACGTACTTGTGGATTTCAGTGGCTTCTCTGTGTCGTCTGACATGGTGGTTGTGAGAGTGGTCCAGCATTTCTGTGTTCTCAATTAATATGCTGTGTCCAGATTGGTAACACTTTTCGTCTGGGTAGATCTTGGTCTTGACTCTCGAGGCTTGTTCTTGGTCTTGTAGCTCTTCTGATGTCGTGATTGAAGTCTCCATTGACCTGTAGAGCCCAAATAGGGGAATTCCAGACAGGAAACAATCAGGGCCAGGCAGGAAACAGCCAGGCTTTGAAGCTGCAGGACTATTACATGCCAATTGCAACTTCACATTTGCCTCATGGAGACAAGAGTTCTTTAGCCCACCACAGCTATATAAACCTCGTTTATTTATTTATTTCCTATATTTATATCCCGCCCTTCTCCCCACAAGGGGGACTCAGCGTGGCCTCACATGAGCATCAGAGGATGCTAACAGCATAAATACCATAAAAATTACAATTCACAATAAAATCATTTTCAAACAGTATACAACATCATCAGTAAAATTTAACAATAAATTAATAGATTTATGTGCCAGTAAAACCACGCCGAGCCGGGAGAATCCATATCACAAAATCCAAATTTCCTTTTCCTATTGCCGCTGGCCTCTAATCGAACACCTGGCCCCAGAGCCAGGTCTTCAGTTGTCTTCTAAAGGACAGGAGGGAGGTGGCCAACTTGATGTCCTTAGGGAGAGAGTTCCACAGACGGGGGGCCACTGTCTCTCGTCCTCAACAACTGCGTTTGCGAGAGTGGTGGGATCAAGAGCAGGGCACTTGCCTAGTTTCCAACAGACCTCACAACCTCTGAGGATGTCTGCATAGATGTAGGCGAAACATCAGGAGAGAATGCTTCTGGAACATGGCCAGACAGCCCAGAAAACTCACAGCAACCCATCTGATTTTTGTTTGACACTTACTGTTACGTCTTGACAGCATTAAGATTGTTGTTGTTCATTCGTTCAGTCGTCTCCAACTCTTCGTGACCTCATGGACCAGCCCACTCCAGAGCTCCCTGTCGGCCGTCACCACCCCCAGCTCCTTCAAGGTCAGTCCAGTCACTTCAAGGATGCCATCCATCCATCTTGCCCTTGGTCGGCCCCTCTTCCTTTTACCTTCCACTTTCCCCAGCATAATTGTCTTCTCCAGGCTTTGCTGTCTCCTCATGATGTGGCCAAAGGACTTCAGCTTTGTCTCTAGTATCTCCTTCCCTCCAGTGAGCAGTCGGGCTTTATTTCCTGGAGGATGGACTGGTTGGATCTTCTCGCAGTCCAAGGCACTCTCAGCACTTTCCTCCAACACCACAGCTCAAAAGCATCGATCTTCCTTCGCTCAGCCTTCCCGAAGGTCCAGCTCTCACATCCGTAGGTGACTACAGGGAAGACCATGGCTTGGACTAGGCAATGGATCTTTGTTGCCAGTCTGATGTCTCTACTCTTTACTATTTTATCGAGACTGGACATTGCTCTCCTCCCAAGAAGGAAGCGTCTTCTGATTTCCTGGCCACAGTCTGCATCTGCACTCATCTTTGCGCCTAGAAATACAAAGTCTGTCACGGCCTCCACATTTTCTCCCTCTATTTCCCAGTTGTCAATCATTCTTGTTGCCATAATCTTGGTTTTTTTGATGTTTAGCTGCAACCCGGCTTTTGCGCTTTCTTCTTTCACCTTGATTAGAAGGCTCCTCAGCTCCTCCTCGCTTTCGGCCATCAGAGTGGTGTCATCTGCATATCTGAGGTTGTTAATGTTTCTTCCAGCAATTTTCACCCCAGCTTTGCATTCCTCAAGCCCTGCACATCCTCGCATGATGTGTTCTGCATACAAGTTAAAAAGGTTGAGTGAGAGTAGATTGAGCTGTATCAAAACCATTGGAGAGTGCATTAAGGAACATTTCATTTCTAGTTAAAATCCCATGCTGAAGTGCTAAACGTATTGACAAAAGGCAGCTCAGTAGGTCTCAGGTTGTTCAAAGATGTAGTTTTTCAGCTCCGTGTAAGAGTCACAGCATCTGAGTGGGGATCCCTGCAAAAAGGTAAACAGTCTTCCAATGCCTTGTGTTCTGTTTGCTCCATGCAGGTGACCTCCCGGAGCAGAGATAATGATCCCAACGACTACGTTGAACAGGATGGTATGTACACAAAGAGGCTGAGGCCTGAAAGAAGTGATTTAGTCTCACCCTTAGCCTTAGAGTGACTCTCCCAAGAAGTGTCAGCCTTTAAGAAAACTATAGCGTTTCCTGACACCTACGACTCCCCGAATGCCTCAGCGATCACATCCAAGGCACACTGCTGTCCGGGGCTGCAGCGTGCCTTGGATGTGCTGGCTGAGGCATTCGGGGAACCATAGTTCCCTGACTCCTATGTCTCCCAGAATGCCTCAGTGAGCACATCCCAGGCATGCCGCCGCCCGGGACTGCTAGGAGTCGTCCTCTGGAGGCGCTTCCTTGGGCCTAAGGCAAGCCCAGTGGCCTTCGGAGAAGGTGAGCAGCAGGGCAGAAGAGGGCCTTGAAAGTAGAGCAGCCCAGTGAGTCATCACCTGCAACCGGTCTCCATAGAATGTGGAGTCGTCTTAATCGGCGAGTATATCCCTAACTCTGTATTTTGTGTTGAAAAGTTGGGGGGTCGTCTTATACCCCCAGTTGCCTTGTCTGCCGGAAAATATGGTACCTTTGCCTTAGACATCCAAAATAGATAACCTAGCATTTATATCCCACCTTGAGTCCCCCTTGGGGCTGAGAAAGGCAGGACATAAATACAGTAAAAATATGTCTATAAGAATCAAGGAAAGTTACTATAAAACGATATGAAGGTGGTATCTAACTCCCATTAGATTAAATCAGATTGATAAAAAAAAATACTCAAATCAGTGTTGGAGAAGTTCTCAGGAAATAGGGACATACTTTCATATGTAAAATTATACAAAACTTTTGGGAAAGCATATTCAGAGAAATAAGACCAAGAATAAAAAATAGAGATCAAGATTACACCAAAATTAGTATTATTACTTATGCATGACAAGACAATTCCATCACAAGAGGAGAAAAAATTGGTTTGTAAACCTGATAACAGCAAAAAGGAAACTGGAAAGAAAGAAAAAGAAATTCAATTAGAAGAATGGTATAGGGAAATTTGGAATATAGCTATTAATGATAAGCTAACTTGTAATATTAAAATTAAAAGGATAATATGGAAACAAACAGATTTTTGGAAAATATGGGGGAAATTTATTGAGTATATTTTTAATGAGGGAAAGGGGTATAAGCCAGCAACAGAAACAATGACATTTTGGAATTGTGAAATAACATGAGTTGGTTGGTCCTGGTGAAGGGAGCGCAAACTAAGGGTAAGGGGAAGAGTGGAAAAAATGGTATAATACTAATTATAAAGAAACAAAGCATGTATAAGTAGATAAAAGGTGTGTGGTAGTGATATACTTAGTATAAGTTTTGATTGAAAGTTTAAAAAATGATAAAAATATGCTTTTTACTGTTAGATTGTATAGAATATGACATACTCTTCTGTCTAAGATGTTGTAAAAAGAGGGGAGAATTTATGCTTATACATTTTGTTTGATAAATTTATATAAACAAAAATGTAATATTCGTTTGTGGCATTAACATAACTCAAAAATCACTGGGCGAATTGATACCAAATTTGGACACAATACACCTATCAGACCCACGAGTGACCGTCACTCATATAAACACAAAAAAACACAGCGGAAGAGACTTAAAAAGCAAAAATAAATAAATACAGTGCATGCACAAAACCACATATATACAAATCTATATACCGTATATACTCGAGTATAAGCCGACCCGAATATAAGCCAACACACTCAATTTTACCACAAAAACTGGGAAAACAGATTGACTCGAGTATAAGCCGAGGATGGAAAATGCAACAGATACTGGTAAATTTCAAAATAAAAATAAATACCAATAAAATTACATTAATTGAGGCATCAGGAGGTTAAATGTTTTTGAATATTTACATAAAACTGTAATTTAAGGTAAGACTGCTCAACTCTGATTAAACCGTTCTGACCATCTTCAATCTAAACGTGCTTGCGTACCCTTCCAATAAGATAAATAGAGTAAAATAATAAATGTAATAATAACAATAAGAATAAATAGAGTAAAATAATAAATGTAGTAATAACAATAAAGTAAAATAATAAATGTAATAATAGTAATAGATGTATTACGTACTTATAACAGAGTTAAATAATAAATAACCTTGACTCGAGTATAAGCTGAGAGGGACTTTTTCAGCCCCCCAAAAGGTCTGAAAAACTAGGCTTATACTCGAGTATATACAGTAAATAAAAATGTAATGTCAGTTTGCTGGATTTGCATAACTCAAAAACCACTGGTCAAAATGACACCAAATTTGGACAAGATACACCTTTTAGGCCAACGAGTGACCATCACTCATAAAAACAGTGAAAAACAAAGCAGAAGATACTTTCAAAGCAAAAAAAAAGACAACACATGCACAAAACCATATATGAACACAAACACACATATACACAAATATATACACATGCAAAACACAGACGGCTAGTGTATGTGTGTGTGTGTGTGTGTGTGTGTGTATATATACTAGCTGTGCCCTGCCACGCGTTGCTGTGGCCTGTAGTAAAACTTATCAAAGTTGAGGTAGATATCTGGACTATTATGAAAGAGAGGTACCTACCTATTCCTTCCCCCTTTTCCTCCCCCTTTCTCTCCTTTCTTCCTTCTCTACCTCTTTCTTTCTTTCCTTCTTTCACTACTTGGTTTCATCCTTCTCTCTTTCCTTCATTCCCTCCCCCTTTCTTCCTTTGCCTTTCTTCCCTCCCTGTTTGCTTCCTTCTTTCACTTTTTATTTCCTTTTATTTCACCACCATCATAACAATAACAATAATGCAATGCATTGCCTCTGGGACCTGACAGCTCTCCCATTCCCCCTAAAAGGGTCTCATAGGAACAATAGCATCATAATAATAATAATAGAAATAACAACCTTTACCCGCCACGTGTTGCTGTGGCCAATCTTCCCTCTTTCTCTCCTTCTTTCCCTCCCCTCCCTCCCTCCTTCCTTCCTTCCTTCCTTCCTTCCCATCTTTCCTTCTCCTCTTCTTTCTCTATCTCTTTCCTTCCTTCCCCCTTTTTCTTTCTCTTCTGCTGTCTCTCTTTTCTTTCCTTCCATCTTTCCTTTTCTTTCCTTTTCTTCTTCCTCTAACTTTCCTTCCTTCCCCCTTTTTCTTTACCTCCCTTTCTCTTTCTTCTTTCTTTGAGTGTGTTGCTGTGTTGTTTTTCATTTTGAGTAGATATGTTTGTACCTTGTGGGTTGTGTTATGGGCACGGGGATTTTAGTTAAGTTTCGTTGGGGGATTTTTGAGTTTTGTTGTTTTGCCGTTTTGTGAGTGTGTTGTTGTGTTGTTTTTCATTTTGAGTAGATATGTTTGTACCTTGTTGGTTGTGTTATGGGTACGGGGATTTTGGTTAAGTTTCGTTGGGGGATTTTTGAGTTTTGTTGTTTTGCCGTTTTGTGAGTGTGTTGCTGTGTTGTTTTTCATTTTGAGTAGGTATGTTTGTACCTTGTGGGTTATGTTATGGGCACGGGGATTTTAGTTAAGTTTCGTTGGGGGATTTTTGAGTTTTGTTGTTTTGCCGTTTTGTGAGTGTGTTGTTGTGTTGTTTTTCATTTTGAGTAGGTATGTTTGTACCTTGTGGGTTGTGTTATGGGCATGGGAATTTTGGTTAAGTTTCGGGGGATTTTTGAGTTTTGTTGTTTTGCCGTTTTGTGAGTGTGTTGTTGTGTTGTTTTTCATTTTGAGTAGATATGTTTGTACCTTGTGGGTTGTGTTATGGGCATGGGAATTTTGGTTAAGTTTCGTTGGGGGGTTTTTGAGTTTTGTTTCCTCGTTGGATGCCCCTAACAAATATATATATATATATATATATATATATATATATATATATACATACATACATACATACATACACACACAAACACACACACACACACACTAGCCGTCCCCTGCCACGTGTTGCTGTGGTCCAGTCTGTGTATATGTGTTTTGCGTGTGTATATATTTGCGTATCAAAAAGCTCAACACTTGAGACAAGTAGTCTATTAACAGTGCTCTTTTTCTGTATTTCTGAAAGTCTGCTGTATTGAATATACCAGATAGGGTAATACACACAGATATACACATATACACAAATACACATATATACACATACAAAACACATATAAATTATCTGGGCCACAGCAACGCGTGACAGGGGACGGCTAGTTTATAAATAAAAAATTTAAAATACAGTAAATTAAAAAAACTTAAAGATAGCTCTGTAAATAAAAACATTCCTGTTTTTTAAGAACGCCTCTTTGGGAGTATCTACATCCTCCAGCACAACTCTTTGGCCAGCTTCTGGAATCTGACCGTGGAATTGCAGTGGAAGACCTGCAAGCACACAGAAATGTGTTCTCTCTAAGAAGCTTTAGCCCCCCACCACACATCATTTTGTGGTCAACTTTTGGAATAAGTTCCCTAAAGCATCAGTCACACTGGAAGATTTTAGAGAGAACATATTATTCAAATATGCAAAAGTGAAACCTTCACGTGCGGAAAGCCAACTGCGCTGTTGTCGTTTCCTTTAGACATCCTCATTGTCAAGTTGCGGAAAGGGCAGGAACTGAGGCTTCGGGCCTACGCGAAGAAGGGCTTTGGCAAGGAGCACGCCAAGTGGAATCCCACCGCAGGGGTGGCCTTTGAGTACGACCCGGACAACGCCCTGCGGCACACCGTCTACCCAAAACCGGAGGAATGGTGCGTTTCCAGGCAAATTGGGCCCTGCCTTCGCTATCGATTTTCCTTACTGAATGCTGATCAGTAGGCTTTGCATGAGTTCATTAGGTCCTATTCTTCTCCTTCTAGGCCAAAGAGTGAATACTCTGAAATTGATGAAGATGAAGCACAGGCTCCGTATGATCCAAACGGAAAGCCAGAAAGGTAAGAATGTGATGGTATCATAATCATAATTGATTTCACAGTCTATTTCATTCACCTGATTGGAATTTCAGACCATGAGTGTCTAATTTCATTTACCGTATATACTCGAGTATCAGCCAACCCAAACATAAGCCGAGGGACCTAATTTTACCACAAAAAACTGGTAAAACTGATTGACTCAAGTATAAGCCAAGTGTGGGAAATGCAGCAGCTATGGGTCAATTTCAAAATAAAAATAGATACCAATAAAATTACATTAATTGAGGCATCACTAGGCTAAATGTCTTGAATATTTACATAAAACTGTAAGTTAAGATAAGACTGTCCAACTCTGAGTAAACCATTATTCTAACCTCCTTCAGTATAAATGTGCTTACGGATCCTTCCAATAATAAGAGAGTAAAATAATAATAATAATAATAATAATAATAATAATAATAATAATAATAGAGTGAAATAACAGAAATGTAACAATAACAGAAATAATAGAGTAAAATAATAATGTAATAATAATAATAGAGTAAAATAACAGAAATGTAATAGTAACAGTAGAGTAAAATAATAAATGTAATAATAACAATAATAAATAGAGTAAAATAATAACTAAAGAGTAATAAAGCAAAATAATAAATGTAATAACAGTAGTAAATAGAGTAAAATAATAGCGTAATAATAATAATAATAATAGAGTAAAATAACAAATGTAATAGTAACAGTAGAGTAAAATAATAAATGTAATAATAACAATAATAAATAGAGTAAAATAATAAATGTAATTAGAATAATAAATCAAAATAATAAATGTAACAAGAATAGTAAATAGAGTAAAATAATAAATGTAATAAGAATAATTTAAAAAGAGTAAAAAAAGTTTAATAAAAATAATAGAATAAAATAATGTGAATGTAATAATAAAAAGAATAGAGTAAAACAAAATGTAATAATAAAATAGAGTAAAATAATATATTTAATAATAACACTAATAGAGTAAAATAATTATAGAGTAAAATAATAAACATAATAATAATGAATAGAGGAAAATAATAAATATAATAAAAATTATGGAAAATAATAAATGTAATAATAAAAATCAAGAAAAATAATAAATGTAATAACAATAATAATAGAGTAAAATAATGTAAATACAATAATAAATAGAGTAAAATAAGTAAATGTAAGAAAAATAATAGTAATAGCAGAGTAAAATGATAAATAACTTTGATTCGAGTTTTTCACCCTAAAAAAAGGACTGAAAAACCCGGCTTATACTTGAGTATATACGGTATTTTAGTTAACTGTTACGGAGTTTTAGCACAGTGATTAGTGTCTATTGGTCTGTGTATTTTTGTTGTTGTATTTTATTGTTGATAGGATCAGTAGACTAATCAATCAATCGATGTATCTATCCTTCATTAGTGTGCCACATTCCAAGGAGGGCCATGTTTCATAAATAGGCTATTGTGATCCACTTTGTGGTGATTTTGTCAGTCTGTTTTCTTTCTTCCTCTTACTGTTTCCTCTCCCAGGTTTTACTACAATGTGGAATCCTGTGGTTCTCTGCGGCCCGAGACCATCGTCCTCTCGGCCCTCTCTGGCTTGAAAAAGAAGCTGAGTGACCTCCAAACGCAGCTGAGCCACGAGATCCAGAGCGACGTGCTGACCATAAACTGATATTTGCTTGTGTCTGAAAGGAGCCCTGATTTCCGGGAAAGATACGGGACTCTGGTTGTTGTAATGCGCAAAGTCTGATGGCATCAAGAGACAGTATAGATTCATGCACGGCGGAACTCTTCGCCCTCAAGTTTAGTTTGCATTTCTTTGACAGCATCATTATGTCCAGGTTATCTTCAGTACTCACTTAAGACGTTGCTGCTGTTGGGGGGGGGGGGGGGGATATACTTTAGGGACTTAAAAAGAGTGAATGCCCCTTTCCCCGGCCTTCGTTCATCTCATCCCCTCTCCAAGTTGCACTGTTTGACCTCTTTTTTTTGTTTCTCCTGGTTTTGGGGATAAACAGTTCTCTTCCTCGCTGATGCCCAGGCTATACAACAAGTGTTTTCTAGTATTTGCATTTGTTACTTTCCTGAATAAAAGGCATTTTCTCTGTTAAGCCATGTGTGAATGTCTGTCTGATTCCTTGGGAAGGACATGTCAAGGCATGGATCTAGTTCTAGCTCACATTAAGTTCAAAAAAGTAGCTGAGTGTTGCTTTGGATCAGCATTTCTCAACCTGGGGGTCACTTACTTCACTTAGCTATCCCTCGTTGGACGAGTAGGATAGTCTTCCAGAACCAGTATTCTTGTCAGCAGCAGATACTGTGAACCACCACCTCCTCCTGAGAAAAATGTATAATATCACAAAGGACTACCACCTCACCCGCCTCATAGGAAACCTGCTACAAAACAGGAGCTTTTTTGTTGAGTTCCAGGGCCAGAGAAGCAGATGGCGGAAACAGAAGAACGGCCTGCCTCAGGGGAGCGTGCTTGCTCCATCCATGTTCAACATCGACACAAATGACCAGCCATTGCCAGAAGGGACAGAGAGCTTCATCTATGCTGATGATCGTGCCATTACTGCTCAAGTAGGGAGCTTTGAGATGGTTGAACAGAAGCTCTCCAAAGCTCTAGGTGCTCTTACTGCCTATTACAGGGAAAACCAGCTGATCCCCAACCCATCTAAAACATCTCCCCTAATCCATCTAAAACATGCCTTTCATCTCAAGAGCAGAGAAGCATCCCGAGCTCTGAAGATCACCTGGGAAGGAATCCCACTGGAGCATTGCAGCGCACCCAAATACCTGGGAGTCATTCTGGACCGTGCTCTGACCTACAAGAAGCACTGCCTGAACATCAAGCAAAAAGTGGATACTAGAAACAATATCATACGAAAGCTGACTAGCACAACCTGGGGATCACAACCAGACACAGAGATGACATCTGCCCTTGCGCTGTGCTACTCTGCTGCTGAGTATGCATGCCCAGTGTGGAACACATCTCACCACACTAAAACAGTGGATGTGGCTCTTAATGAGACATGCTGCATTATCACGGGGTGTCTGTGCCCTACACCACTGGAGAAATTACACTGCTTAGCCGGTATCGCACCACCTGACATCCGCCGGGAAGTAGCAGCCAATAGTGAAAGGACCAAGGCAGAGACATCTCCAGCTCATCCCTTGTTTGGGTATCAGCCAGCACGTCAACGACTCAAATCAAGAAATAGTTTTCTTAGATCTACAGAGACACTCGCTGGAACACCTCAGCAAGCGAGAGTTCAAAAGTGGCAGGCTCAAACCCAGCACCTCAATCTGTGGGTGATATCAGATGAGAGACTCCCCCCTGGGCACACAGAAGACTGGGTGACTTGGAAGGCGCTGGCACCACGAGATGCAGAGCCAATCTTAAGAAATGGGGCTACAAAGTGGAGTCCACGACATGTGAGTGTGGAGAAGAGCAAACCACTGCTGCAATGCAACCTGAGTCCTGCCACATGCACAATGGAGGACCTTCTTGCGGCAACACCAGAGGCACTCCAAGTGGCCAGATACTGGTCAAAGGACATTTAATCAGCTACCAAGTTTGCAAAATTTGTGTGTGTTTTTTTAATCTGTTTGTTTGTTTTGTTCTATTAGAAATGTAATAGAATGTTCTGGTTGCGGATGACACGATAAATAAATAGTGAAGGAGCTGTAAAGCTGTATAATCCTCGGCCAAGCTATGGGACCTTTCTCCCCGGCCAAGCTATGGGCTGTATAACCCCGGCCAAGCTGTAGAAGACGAAGCTTTCTACAAGAGCTCTTGGTATTATGTCCTGCGTGGAAAGCTTTTCTGTGTGGATTGAGCCAAAATGGCTCCTATTCCCTCCAAAACTCAAAAAGGGGCGGGACCAGGGAACCTAACGATAATTGACAGGTGGCTTGCCCAATAATTGCAGCCAAAAGAAGCCACCTATCTACAGAGCCCTGAAACTTAGGACTACAACAAACATTCAATGCAAAGCAAACAAAAATTGGAGCTCCTGGTACAGCTGTACCTGCATAGCTCTGGATCAGCATTTCTCAAACTGGGGGTCACTTACTTCACTTAGATGATGCCTCGTTGGTCGAGTAGGATAGTCTTCCAGGATCAGTGTTCTGGTGGATCCGTAGGTGACTGTGGAGCCCTATTCTTGATTGGCATCTTCTCCCGCAGTGAGGGCATTGGTTTCCAGGTGGAAGGCGGTCCCGGTCGGGTTGGCTTGACACGCCTTCCTCTTGGCACGTTTCTCTCTTTCACCTTCTATTCATGCCTCTTCAAATTCTCCAGCACTGCTGGTCACAGCTGACCTCCAGCTGGAGCGCTCAAGGGCCAGGGCTTCCCAGTTCTCAGTGTGTATGCCAGAGTTTTTAAGGTTGGCTTTGAGCCCATCTTTCAATCTCTTTTCCTGTCCACCAACATTCCATTTTCTGTTCTTGAGTTCGGAGTAGAGCAACTGCTTTGGGAGATGGTGGTCGGGCATCCGGACAATGTGGCCGGTCCAGCAGAGTTGATGGCGGAGGACCATCACTTCAATGCTGGTGGTCTTTGCTGCTTCCACCATGCTGACATTTGTCCACTTGTCTACCCAAGAGATATGCAGGATTTTCCAGAGGCAGCGCTGATGGAATCGTTCCAGGAGTTGCATGTGACATCTGTAGACTGTCCACGTCTCACAGGCATACAGCAGGATTGGGAGGACAATGGCTTTATAAACAAGCACCTTGGTCTCCCTACGGATTTCCCGGTCCCCAAACACTCTCTGCTTCATTCGGAAAAATGCTGGACTCGCAGAGCTCAGGCGGTGTTGAATTTCAGTGTCAATGTTGACTTTGGTAGAGAGGTGGCTGCCAAGGTAGCGGAAATGGTCAACATTTTCTAATGTTACACCATTAAGCTGTATCTCTGGCATTGGAGAAGGGTTGGCCGGTGACTGCTGGAACAGCACTTTGGTTTTCTAGATGTTCAATGACAGGCTGAGCTCCTCGTATGTTTCTGCGAAGGTGTTTAGAGTGGCTTGTAGATCTTCTTCTGAATGCGCACAGACGCATCCAAAAGAGTTAGTGGCACCACATGGCATCTTGGAGATACCAAAGCTCTCCGCTGGGTGAGATTAATCAAAATGTGGAGATAAGCATGGAATGAATGACGTGGTAGGGGAACAAGCTGCCTTTGTCGCAAGAGTGAGCATACTGGAGTTCTATAACAAATGTTGTAACTTTGGTTTTGGCTTTCAGTCTTCTGAGGTTAAACAGCTTGCCATCTGTCCGATCGATGATTTCCACTCCGGTGGGAAGCTTCCCATCAACAAGGTGATGTATCATAGTGATGAAGATGGAGAATAAAGTTGGGGCAATAACACATACCTGTTTGACACCTGATTCCGCCTTAAATTGGTCACTTTGGGAGCCATTGCTGTCCAAGACAGCTCAACAAAAAAGCTCCTGTTTTGTAGCAGATTTGATGATGCGGGACATGAGAGAAGCCTCCCTGGGCAAACAGAATACTGGGCGACTTGGAAGTCACTGAACAGACTGCGCTCTGGCACCACGAGATGCAGAGCCCACCTTATGAAATGGGGACACAAAGTGGAATCCACGACATGCGAGTGTGAAGAGCAAACCACAAAGCACTTACTACAATGCAGCCCAAGCCCTGCCACATGCACAACGGAGGACTTTCTCACAGTGACACCAGAGACACTCCAAGTGGCCAGCTACTGGTCAAAGGACATTTAGTATAATTTATTTAGTACAAATAAAGTAGTAATACGGTTGTTGCAGCCATTGACAAAAGGTTGTCATTGTACAAAATGACCGTTAGGTGGCAGCAACCATTAACACTGGCAAGTAGAATGCAATACAAAAGACACAAGTGGGTTGTCGACTAGTTTTCATGCAAGTGCCTTCAAGACACCAGTTGACTTGAGTTTCATAGGGTTTCCTTAAGCAAGGAGCATCCAGGGGTGGTTATGCCAGTTCTTGCAATATCTGGGGAAACTTACTTTACTTTAGGTTCTTGTGGGTTTTTTCGGGCTATATGGCCATGTTCTAGGGGCATTTCCTCCTGACATTTCGCCTGCATCTATGGCAAGCATCCTCAGAGGTAGTGAGGTCTGTTGGAATTAGGAAAATGGGTTTATATATCTGTGGAATGACCAGGGTGGGACAAAGAGCTCTTCTCTGCTGGAGCTGGGTGTGAATGTTTCAACTGACCGCCTTCATTAGCATTTGAAGGTCTGGCTCAGCCTGGGGGAATTTTATTTATATACCGCTCTATCTCCCCGAGGGGACTCAGGGCGGTTTCCAAGCAACATCACCAAAACATACAGAGTAAACAGCATAACATAAAATTAACAAAAAAACCATAGGCATAAAATTATCACAATAACACATATATATTAAAAATAATCCTGTCTGTTCAGAGCAATTAAAAAGCTGGGCTGAGGCTAGTGCAAACTCAAAATATGAGGGGACCAGGAATTAAGTACAGAGCGGATTTCCTGATCCAGGAGACAGCAGTGGCTGTGACCTCCCAATATGGAAATTGCTGGCGGCGATGGAACAACTTGCTAACCTGGCCTGGAGCAAAATCCCAAGTCTTTTGTCAAGTTGGCATCAGCGAGTTTCTAGGATGGAATTAATATAGCTGAAGATGATCATAAATCTGGGCTGCGATGCTTTTGAAGACATTTGCACATTCTTGGAACAAGCAAGGCCTTGCTCTCCTCATCCATGCCAGTCCCTGCCCTTTTTCCTCTTCTGCCTGATACACATTGAACCCCGAGAAGGAGAAACAGCAACAGGTAGTAGCAGCAACGGAGGTGATGGAGGCATCAACAACTTGGCACAACATCCAGAGCTTGCAATTGTGACTTTTTGACAATGCGTTGCCAAGTTGGCAGGAGGATTTGGGAAGCTGTACTCATAATAATCACATTCCTGAGCTCTGAAGTATCCTGACATCAGTGTATTAGGGTATATCAGAACTTTTCCACTTTTACGGAAAGAAGGACATTGAACATATAGACATACAGCTCCTATGTAACTACATTGGATTTGTTAGAGACCCCAAATTGGGTCTTAATATTCGGGTCCAGGTCACGGGAGCACGTAAGGAAGGAGTCCAGTCCCAGGATGAGATCAAAGGAAAGGTTATTTTCAACATGGCTATGAAGAACTCGACAGCCGTCTTAAGTGCATGCAGGCGCCAACATTTGCAAGTGATTGCCACCCCCTCCTTGCTTTCTGCAAACCTTTATACCATCATGTAAATAAGGCAATGGAAATTACCTTGACGGTTAACCTTTTACACTTTCCATCACCCCCTCTCATCAATCTTTTGATGCTTGCACCTGGCCTGAACCTTTGTTTGTCAAAACCATAATTTGTTCTCTACTTGCAAACTTTGCGCTTCACCGTAAACCCATTTCCTATGTAAACTGAGCAATTTTGCAACTTAAGTCAGGCATATAGCATGCACTCTAAATGTCACCTCTCAAGAGAGAGGGGTGCAGAACTTAGATTATTTCTCCTTATTTATTTATTTATTTATTTATTTATTTATTTATTTATTTATTGCATTTGTTAACCGCCGCTCTCAGCCCTAGGGCGACTCGCGGCGGTGTACAACATATAAAACAGTATACAATAAAACACAACAAAATCGGCAATTCACTAATACACACTAAACTAATTTACACTAAACTAATCCGCGTCGTCACACATAGAATCATAACCAAACTCATAGACCGTATTCCGTTCCACTTGTCATTGCCCGTTTATATAGCACTCAATTAAATGCCTTTCCAAATAGCCAGGTCTTTAGGCTCTTACGGAAAGCCAAAAGGGAGGGCGCCTGTCTGATGTCAACCGGGAGAGTGTTCCACAGCCGGGGGGCCACCACCGAGAAGGCCCTTTCTCTCGTCCCCGCCAGACGTGCCTGTGAGGCAGGCGGGATCGAGAGAAGGGTCTCCCCAGACGATCTTAAGGCCCTCGTGGGCTCATAGGCCGAGATGCGGTCTGATAGGTATTTTGGGCCGGAACCGTTTAGGGCTTTGTAGGATAACACCAGCACCTTAAATTGGGCCCGGTAGCAGATCGGCAGCCAGTGGAGCTGGGACAACAAGGGCGTTGTGTGCTCCCTGCGTCCTGCTCCCGTTAGTAACATGGCTGCCGCGCGCTGGACTAGCTGAAGCTTCCGGGCCGTCTTCAAGGGCAGCCCCACGTAGAGAGCGTTGCAGTAGTCAAGGCGGGATGTGACCAGAGCATGTACCACCGTGGCCAAGTCAGACTTCCCAAGATACGGGCGCAGCTGGCGCACGAGCCTAAGCTGTGCAAATGCTCCCCTGGTCACCCCTGAAACCTGGGGATCCAGGCTCAAAGATGAATCCAGAGTCACACCCAAGCTGCGAACCTGCGCCTTCAAGGGGAGTGCGACCCCGTCCAGCACAGGCTGTAACCCTATACCCTGTTCGGCCTTGCGACTGACCAGGAGTACCTCTGTCTTGTCTGGATTTAATTTCAGTTTGTTCGCCCTCATCCAGACCATTACAGCGGCCAGGCACCGGTTCAGGACTTCGACAGCCTCCTTAGTAGCAGGTGGAAAGGAGTGACAGAGTTGGACATCATCTGCGTACAGATGACACCGCACCCCGAAACTCCGGATGATCTCACCCAGCGGCTTCATGTAGATATTAAACAGCATGGGGGACAGTATAGAACCCTGTGGAACGCCGCAGGTCAAAGGCTGAGGCGTTGAACAGGAGTCCCCCAATAACACCTTCTGTGTACGACCCTCCAGAAATGAGTGGAGCCACTGCAAAGCAGTGCCCCCAAGCCCCATCTCCGCAAGGCGCCTCAGAAGGATACCGTGGTCAACGGTATCGAAGGCCGCTGAGAGATCCAGGAGCACCAACAGGGACACACTCCCCCTGTCTAGCTCCCGGCGTAGATCATCCACTAAGGCGACCAAGACCGTCTCGGTACCATGTCCCGGTCTGAAACCAGACTGTGCCGGATCCAGAATATCCGTGTCTCTCAAGAATACCTGGAGTTGTGAGGCCACCACGCTTTCCATGACTTTGCCCAAAAAGGGGAGCTTGGAAACAGGCCGAAAGTTGTCAAATTTAGTGGGGTCCAGTGATGGTTTCTTCAACAGCGGTTTTATAATTGCTTGTTTTAAGCACGCTGGAATCTTGCCTTCCCGAAGGGCAACATGTCTCCTTGATGACATGTTGCTCTTTCTCTGCAGGGAGGGGTACCTTTCTTATGTTTTGTTGTCAAAGCTTAGCTATTGCAAAAAATCACTCATTGTCTCCTTCAGATTCACAGTCAACTTACAGTTACATGGGCTAACAAACAAACGAAGGGGAATTAGAGAGATGGGCCAAAACTAACAAAATGAAGTCCAACACTGACAAATGCAAGATACTCCACTTAGGCAGAAAAATTGAAATGCAAAGATACAGAATGGGGGGTGATGCCTGGCTCGACAGCAGGACGTGTGAAAAAGATCTTTTTGGGTCTCTTTTGTAGAGAGAAAAAGTGGGATGTAAATACACATAATAATAATAAAAAGATACCGAATGGACGACATCTGGCTCAGGAGCAGTATGTGTGAAAAAGATCTTGGAGTCCTTGTGAACAACAAGTTAAACATGAGCCAACAATGTGATGCAGCAGCTAAAAAAGCCAATGGGATTTTGGCCTGCATCAATAGGAGTCTAGTGTCTAGATCCAGGGAAGTCATGCTCCCCATGCTCTATTCTGCCTTGGTTAGACCACACCTTGAATACTGTGTCCAATTCTGGGCACCACAATTCAAGAGAGATATTGACAAGCTGGAATGTGTCCAGAGGAGGGCGACTCAAATGATCAAGGGTCTGGAAAACAAGCCCTATGAGGAGTGGCTTAAGGAGCTGGGCATGTTTAGCTTGAAGAAGAGAAGGCTGAGAAGAGGCATGATAGCCATGTATAAGTATGTGAGAGAAAGTCATAGAGAGGAAGGAGCAAGCTTGTTTCCTGCTTTCCTGGAGACTAGGACATAGAACAATGGTTCCAAACTACAGGAAAGGACATTCCATCTAAACATTAGGAAGAACTTCCTGACTGTGAGAGCCATTCAGCAGTGGAACTCTCTGCCCTGGAGTGTGGTGGAGGCTCCTTCTTTGGAAGCTTTTAAACAGAGGCTGGATGGCCATCAGTCAGGGGTGATTTGAATGCAATATTCCAGCTGCTTTGTAGGGGGTTGGACTGGATGCCCACGAGGTCTCTTCCAACTCTTTAATTCTATGATTCTGTTTATTATTATTATTATTATTATTATTATTATTATTATTATTATTATTATTATTATACTGGACAACAACTCCCATCACTTCTGTTTATCCTGAACGTAATGTCATGAATATTTTTTAAACCAGATTCCTTTTATTGCAATTTTCAGTGCGAGACGGTATATCAGAACTTTTACACAAAGAAGGACATTGGACATAGACATACGGATCCTATGTAACTACATTGGAATGACAAACAACTTACAGTTACATTCGCTAACAAACAAACAAAGGGAAATTACATTTCCACTCATCATTCAGCTTCACATATACGAGGGGTGTTGATTAAAGATTTTCCCTGTGGACCCCCTTCCTGTGGACGGAGAGCAATGAACCTTGGCCCAGTTCTGAGTCCTCCTTCTCTCCATGGGTGCCACCCAGGGACACACGCTTCTCCCATCTTTTGAAGCAACACCTTGCTTGTAGAAATTGACAGGTTGTTCCAAAAGCCACGGAAATCAGTGTCCTGTCATCTGAAAAAGGCTTGCCCTTCAAAAATAACTTCTTTGTTGAAAAGAGGTGGAAGTCCAATGGTTCAAGGTCGGGGGAATAAGGGGGATGCGGGGGAATGTCAAAGACACCGGAGCATGTGTCTTCCTTTTGGGCAACAGGTGAGTTAGGAACAGGTGCATTGTCTTGCAGAAGGTGGACACAGAAGGAGCATACCACATTGTCTCTTGGTTTTGATGGCCTCCCGTAATGTCCACAGCAGTGAAGCCTAGTCTGCCCCAGTGACCATGGTCCCCTTTGCTAGGAAGTCCATCCATCCTCCTCTGTGCTGGTCCCAAAATACTGTGACCATGACCTTGCCTGCCGATAGTTGGGCACATGCCTTCTTTGGAGGCGGTGAGTCAGGATGCTTCCATTGCATTGACTGGACTTTAGTCTCAGGATCAGAGTGAGGGACCTAGCTTTCCTCCTGTGTGATCATCAGTCTGCTGGAAAAGTCCTCCTGGTTTCCATAGCACAACACTGTCAAGAGAACCTGAGAGCATTCAACTCATTCCTGCTTCTGGAAAGGTGTGAGCAGCCGGGGGACCCAGCGAGCGGGTACCTTATGCATGGGAACGTCACATGCAACTCCTGGAACAATTCCATCAGCGTTGCCTCCAAAAAATCCTGCAAATCTCTTGGGATACCAAGGTGCTTGTTTATAAAGCTATTGTCCTCCCAACCCTGCTGTATGCCTGCAAAACGTGGACTGTCTACAGACGTCACATGCAACTCGTGGAATGATTCCATCAGTGTTGCCTCCTAAAAATCCTGCAAATCTCTTGGGAAGACAAGCAGACAAATGTCAGCGTGCTGAAAAAAGCAAAGACCACCAGCACTGAAGCGATGGTCCTCCGCCATCAACTCCGCTGGACCGGCCACGTTGTCCGGATGCCCGACCACTGTCTCCCAAAGCAATTGCTCTACTCTGAACTCAAGAACGGAAAACGGAATGTTGACAGGCAGGAAAAAAGATTGAAAGATGGGCTCAAAGCCAACCTTACAAACTCTGGCATAGACACCGAGAACTGGGAAGCCCTGGCTCCAGCTGGAGGTCAGCTGTGACCAGCAGTGCTGTAGAATTTGAAGAGGACCGACTGGAGGGCGAAAAAAAGAAACGTGCCAAGAGGAAGGCGCGTCAAGCCAACCCCGACCAGGACCACCGCCTGGTGTTGGGCCTCAGGCTCTTGTAAGCCGCACTAAGTCCTTCGGGAGATGTTAGCGGGGTATAAATAAAGGTTTATTATTATTATTATTATTATTAAAAACTCTGGCATAGACACTGAGAACTTGAAAGCCCTGGCCCTTGAGCTCTCCAGTTGGAGGTCAGCTGTGACCAGCAGTGCTGTAGAACTTGAAGAGGCATGAATGGAGGGCGAAAAAGAGAAACGTGCCAAGAGGAAGGTGTGTCAAGTAACCTCGACCGGGACACCCTTCCATCTGGAAACCGATGCCCTCACTGTGGGAGAAGATGCAGATCAAGAATAGGGCTCCACAGTCAGCTACAGACCCACCGTCAGGATACTACACTTGGAGGGCCATCGTCCTTGGAGTACGAGCGATCGCCTAAGTAAGTAAAGTATGGATGGGAAGACGGTCTTGGGTGATTTTTTCCATGGAACCCACACTCATCTTGACATTTTGGGCCAAGTGGAGAATGGTTACGTGGGCCCCACAGTCACCTACGGACCCACCACCAGGATACTACACTTGGAGGACCATCATCCTTGGAGTACGAGGGATCGCCTAAGTAAGTAAAATATGGATGGGAAGACGATCTTGGGTGATTTTTTCCATGGAACCCACACCTATCTTGACATTTTGAGCCAGGTGGCGAATGGTTATGTGGGTCCCACAGTCACCTACGGACCCACCGCCAGGATACTACACTTGGAGGACCATCATCCTTGGAGTACGAGGGATCGCCTAAGTAAGTAAAGTATGCATGGGAAGACTATCTTGGGTAATTTTTTTCCTTGGGACCCAAACTCATCTTGACATTTTGGGCCAAGTGGAGAATGGTTACGTGGGCCCCACTGTCACCTACGGACCCACCGTCAGGATACTACACTTGGTGGACCATCATCCTTGGAGTACGAGGGACCGCCTAAGTAAGTAACGTATGCATGGGAAGATAGTCTTCGGTGATTTTTTCCATGGAACCCACACTCATCTTGACATTTTGGGCCAGGTGGAGAATGGTTACGTGGGCCCCACTGTCACCTACGGACCCACCGTCAGGATACTACACTTGGAGGACCATCATCCTTGGAGTACGAGGGATCGCCTAAGTAAGTAAAGTATTCATGAGACCATGGTTTTGGGTGATTTTTTCCATGGAACCCACACTCATCTTGACATTTTGAGCTAGGTGGCCAAAGGTTACGTGGTGATTTCCCAAAATTGTGACCTCCACTAGCTGGATGGTGTATTCCTCAATAGCAGAGTTGGGTCACCCTGGAATTGGAGCTGTTTCCACCCAAGTCTGACCACATTTGAACTGAGAATGGCCGGATTTGCCAAAGAAGCTTGAACTCTAGCAGAAAGTTGAATTAGATTGCTTGTGGGATCCCTTCCAACCCCATAAATTACGTACGCAGTGGATTTTAGGATAGGCACCTTCCTTGATCTTCTCCAAATATGGGAACGATCCTTGGTTTTTGGTTCTCGTCCACTCCCAGTTTCGAGCCTCCTAGGTCAGGTTCTCACCCTGAATTATTCTTTAGTTTTCAAAATCAAAGCTCTACGAAAGAGCAAGAAACTCGGTCGTGCCTCTACCTGTTGCTTGGCCCTCGGTCCATGCCAGGCTGGTTTTCTCTGAGCCCCGGAGGGAGGTTTTGTCTCCCTGGTTGTCTCCTTGCAGCCAAACTGTCTCTCCGGTTCTCTCTTCCTAGAGATTGACACCAATTTGTTCCCAGGTCTTTCGCCTGGGATCGGTTTCGATGTTGGCCGGGGGCCTTTGGCACGAAAGCAGGCAGATCCTTCCCACCGTCTTCCCCGTTTCCATCTCTTCTCCTGAGAACAAGCACCGTCTCCCACTTTTGTAACCAAAGAGAACTAGAATTTCCAGTGTAGAAACTGGAGAGGGTTCTTGTACCTTTAATAGTTGCGTGGGATTTTGGCAAAAATCACTATTAAAGGTGCGAGAGCCCTCTCTCATTTCTGCAGGGTGCATCTACACTGTGGAATAAATGCAGTTTGACACCACTTTAACTGCTACTGTTCCAGTCTACGGAATCCTGTAGTTTTACAAGGCTCCACACCTTGTAAAACTACAGCTTCCGGGATCCCATAGCACTGAATAGGACCATGGTTTATCCCAGGGATGTGAGTGATATCGCTCTCGGTTGTTTTTGGACTGCAGCCCCAGCATTATTCACCATTGGCTTTGCTGGTTAGGACTGCTGGGATCTACAGTCCAACGTCTGGAATCACAAGTGATTGCCTCCCCAGGAAAATCTAATATGGAAATCTGGTATTGCTAATAGTCTGCATGTCATTATGGATGAAGTAGATAGTTAGAAGTACATATATAGGTACACACATAAGCACACATACATGTAGACATAGATAGGTGCACATACATGCATACACACATTCATGAATCTATTATATGGAGCTGAAATTTGGGGACAGGGCAATACAAAACAGATTGAATGTATTCAGAATAAGTTTGCAAGAGCTCTGTTAGCCCTTGCCCCTGGGACTCCAGCTGCCTTGTTAAGGCTGGAATTGGATCTTCCCTCACTTAAGGCCAGAATGCATAAGCTTAACATCTTATATGGGAAGAGGCTCCTGGGAATGGAGGACGAGAGTATAACAAAGCAATGCATGATGGAGCAGTATTAGCAAACTGCAAGGTTTCTCTACCTGGTATCCTCGGCTAAAAAGTGACCAATATCGTCAACAATATCTTCAAGACCTAACGTCAGCGGTCCTGAGGAAAGCATTTACATATACAGGTATACATGCATTCATACATAGGTAGGTGCACATATATGCATACACACAGTACACATACATACATAGGTACATACTTACATAGCTATACATACACACATACATGTATACACACAAGTACACATACATAAGTACACATAGGTTCACATACATACACCGGTACGTATACATCGGTACACTCCCATGCATACACAAAGGAGTATATATATGAATACTCACAGGTACATATACATACATAAGTGCACATACATCGGTGCACATACATGCATACACACAAGTACACATACATAGGTTCACATATTTACATAGGTTCACATGCATACATCAGTACACATACATAGATGCACACCCATGCATACACAAAGGTACACAGGCATACAAAGGAGCATATATATAAATACACACAGGTACATACACATACATAAGTGCATATACATGCATACACACAAGTGCACATACATCGGTGCACATACATGCATACACACAAGTACACATACGTAAGTTCATATATTTACATAGGTTCACACACATACATAGGTGCACACCTATGCATACACAAAGGTACACAGGCATACATAGGAGCATATATATGAATACTCACAGGTACATATACATACATAAGCGCACATACATGTATACACTCAAGTACACATCCATTGTGCACATACATGCATACACACAAGTACACATACATAGGTTCACATATTTACATAGGTTCATATACATACATCAGTACGCATACATAGGTGCACACCTATGCATACACAAAGGTACACATGCATACATAGGAGCATATATATGAATACACACATACAGAAGTGCATATACATGCATACACTCAAGTACACATACATACACAGATACACATATTTACATAGGTTCACATACATACATTGGTATGCATACATAGGTGTACACCCATGCATACACAAAGGTACACATGCCTACATAGGAGCGTATATATAAATACACACATACACATACATAGGTGCACATACATGCATACACTCAAGTGCACATACATACATGGGTGCACATATTTACATAGGTTCACATACATACATTGGTACGCATACATAGGTGCACAACTATGCATACACAAAGGTACACATGCATACATAGGAGCCTATATATACATACACACAGGTACATACACATAAATGCACATACATGCATACACACAAGTACACATACATACAAAGGTTCACATACATCAGTACGCATACATAGGTGCACACCTATGCATACACAAAGGTACACATGCATACATAGGAGCATATATATATATATATATATATATATATATATATATATGCATATACATAGGTACATAGACAAGTGCACATACATGCATATACACAGATACACATAGAATCATAGAATCAAAGAGTTGGAAGAGACCTCATGGGCCATCCAGTCCAACCCCATTCTGCCAAGAAGCAGGAATATTGCATTCAAATCACCCCTGACAGATGGCCATCCAGCCTCTGTTTCAAAGCTTCCAAAGAAGGAGCCTCCACCACACTCCGGGGCATATATTATACATGTAATACATATATTATATATAATACATATATGCTCCCATTCCACAGAGAGTCCCAACAAGCAAACAGTTGTGTTAATGTGTCCCACCAATTTGATGAGTTTCCATCTCTCCCAGGAGCAGGTCTTTTGTGAAGCTAATGGATCTGCGTCACCAAGGCACCCCTGAATATTTTTGCATGATAGGAACAGCTCACAATAATACACCCCATAGCAGCAGTGGAATCACCCTTTGTCTTCTAGCTGCTGCCACTAAACTCAAAAGAAAACTGAAGGCAGATTAAATAGTTGGATGAGAATGCCATCGCCCAAGTGTTTGCAAGCCATGGATGCTCTATCCCCAAGTAAACGTTTAGGAGGGATTGATGGACACAAAGAAAGCTAAGCAAGTATTTTGAGGCCGGAATAACTTGGAGGCACCAAATTCTCTCTGGTCTTGGAATCTAAGCAGGGTCAGCCCTGGTTTGCATTTGGATGGGAGGCCACCTCCAAATATCAATAGGGTCTCCGTACATCAACATGCGTCTCGAAGGCACGAGGATTTCACTCTTTCACAATTGAAAATTGAAGCATTTGTTGATTCCAAATCTACATTTTTATTTCATCTTCCTTGAAAACATTACAATATATTCCCTTTTGTGCTTTAACAAAAAATATATCACATTTCCATCATATTCAGGGAGTCGTTTTAGTGGCAACAGCTGCATTTGCCCGACGACGGATCTTTGCAGACGCATCCCTTGGCGCAATTGTTGCAACTGGCCGGGCAGCAAGAACAGCAGCCTGGAAGAGAAGAAAGGAGCAGACATTAATTGAATGGCACCAAATAATAATTAATAATAATCAAATTAATTATTATTAAATTATCATTATTACATTATTATTAAAATATTATTACATTATTATATTAAATTATTATTATAGATTATTAAATTCCTCTTGTTAAATTATTATTATTATTATTATTATGGAGCATCCATTAATTAAAAGACACAAAATAATAATAATAATTTAAGGTAATAATTATTAAATTATTGTTACATTATTATTATTATTATTATTATTATTATTATTATTAAGGAGCATCCATTAACTGAAAGACACCAAATAATAATTAATAATATTTAAAGGTAATAATTATTATTGTTAAATTATTATTATTATTATTATTATTATTATGGAGCATCCATTAATTAAAAGACACAAAATAATAATAATAATTTAAGGTAATAATTATTAAATTATTGTTACATTATTATTATTATTATTATTAAGGAGCATCCATTAACTGAAAGACACCAAATAATAATTAATAATATTTAAAGGTAATAATTATTATTGTTAAATTATTATTATTATTAATAAGGAGCATTCATTAATTGAAAGATACCAAATAATAATAATAATAATTAAAGGTAATAATTATTGTTAAATTATTATTATTATTATTATTATTAAGGAGCATCCATTAATTGAAAGACACCAAATAATAATAATTAAATGTAATTATTATTACTGTTATATTATTATTATTATTATTATTATTATTATTAAGGAGCATCCATTAACTGAAAGACACCAAATAATAATTAATAATATTTAAAGGTAATAATTATTATTGTTAAATTATTATTATTATTAATAAGGAGCATTCATTAATTGAAAGATACCAAATAATAATAATAATAATTAAAGGTAATAATTATTGTTAAATTATTATTATTATTATTATTATTATTATTAAGGAGCATCCATTAATTGAAAGACACCAAATAATAATAATTAAATGTAATTATTATTACTGTTATATTATTATTATTATTATTATTATTATTATTATTATTAAGGAGCATCCATTAACTGAAAGACACCAAATAATAATTAATAATATTTAAAGGTAATAATTATTATTGTTAAATTATTATTATTATTATTATGGAACATCCATTAATTGAAAGACACCAAATAATAAAAAATAATTATTATTATTGGTAAATTATTGTTATTGTTATTATTAAGGAGCATCCATTAATTGAAAGACACCAAATAGTAATAATTAATAATAATATTAAAGTGCAATAATTATTAAACTACTATTAAATTATTGTTATTAAAGTATTATTAAATGAATATATTTAATTATTAAATTACCATTACATTATCATAGAATACTAGAATCAAAGAGTTGGAAGAGACCTCATGGGCCATCCAGTCTAACCCCAATCTGCCAAGAAGCAGGAATATTGCATTCAAATCACCCCTGACAGATGGCCATCCAGCCTCTGTTTAAAAGCTTCCAAAGAAGGAGCCTCCACCACACTCCGGGGCGGAGAGTTCCACTGCTGAACGGCTCTCACAGTCAGGAAGTTCTTCCTCATGTTCAGATGGAATCTCCTCTCTTGTAGTTTGAAGCCATTGTTCCATTGCGTCCTAGTCTCCAAGGAAGCAGAAAACAAGCTTGCTCCCTCCTCTCTGTGGCTTCCTCTCACATATTTATACATGGCTATCATATCTCCTCTCAGCCTTCTCTTCATCAGGCTAAACATGCCCAGCTCCTTAAGCCGCTCCTCATAGGGCTTGTTCTCCAGACCCTTGATCATTTTAGTCGCCCTCCTCTGGACACATTCCAGCTTGACAATATCTCTCTTGAATTGTGGTGCCCAGAATTGGACACAGTATTCCAGATGTGGTCTAACCAAAGCAGAATAGAGCATGGGGAGCATGACTTCCCTAGATCTAGACACTAGGCTCCTATTGATGCAGGCCAAAATCCCATTACATTATTATTAAATTATTATTATACTAAATTATTATATATTATTAAATTATCATTATATTGTTATATTAATTTATTATATTAAATTATTTTATATTATTAAATTATTATTAAATTGTTATTATTATATTGAATTATTATATATATTATTAAATAATAATAAATCTTTTATTATTATATTGAATTATGATATATTATTAAATAGTAATAATAATACATAATAATTCAATATAATAATAAACAATTTAATAATAATTTAATAATAGATAATAATTTAATATAATAAATTAATATAACAATATAATGATAATTGCAAGAGGACTCCAATAAATGCTAACAACAGGTTTCAGGTCACTGTCATATTTATTTAATCCAAGCTTTGAAAGATACACGAAAGGGTTTTCTTGACTATGAAAGCTCATCAGCATATCTGGGATGACGCACCATTTATTCTGCATCCTGCTATTAATATATTATTATTTATTATAAATAATAATAATAATAATAATAATAAATATTATAATAATAATAAATATATTATTTCACAGAATGGAGTTCAAGACATGAGCTGGAAACCTTTTAGGGATTTCCACCTCTCCCTAAGCATTCTGGGAACTGTAGTCCACAAAAAGGAACTATTCTCAAGATTTCGCTCAATGTGACAACGCTCAAGTCTGTCTACATCTGAGTCGATGCTGCTATATAATCCATTTCAAAGCAGATAATCTGGATTTTATATAGCAGTGGAGACTAAAATTTTGCTGAGAATTGGGAACCGTTGCATTTGGGAGATTGCAAAGTCCAGAATCCCCTAGACTTGCTCCCTTTGTCCTCTCGAAGGACTTTCATTCGGATACGCAAAGCAGAACTCACTTTTTTTGCACGAAGTACATTTGCAATCTTTGCATTTGCAGGAACCAGCACAGTTGCAAGAGCCGCCTGGAAGGAGAGAGAACGAAAATGCAAACCCCAATTAGAGTTAAAGTTATATACTCCTTGACGCAACACCATTGTAGGCCTACAATTAATAGGTCTCATCCATAAGGGTTCAGAAACCACATATATATTTGCCACATATAGGCTGGATCTACACTGCTATATAATGCCATTCGAACTGCATTGAGCTGCAGGTAATGCCCATCGAACTGCAGTTCAAAGCAGGTCATTAATGTGGAATATCTGCTTTAATAATCTGGATAATATGGCAGTGTAGAAGGGGCCATTGGTGTTATAGAGGTTGAAGGGCAAATACCTTGCCAAACTACAGCTTCCAGGATCCAATATCCTTCAGCCGTGACAGTGCATCACACATTATTATTATATTATTATATTATATTATATTATTCTGTGTCTATTTCTGCAACTGAACGGCAGCCCAGATGTGTACAAGCAATGCAAAATAATATAATAATATAATTATTATTCTGCATCCATTCCTGCAATGGAGGGGCATCCCAGATGCATATCATCCTATCTTACTACCATATTATATTACTATAATATTATGTTATTATTCTGTGCCCGTTCCTGCAATGGAGAGGCATCCCAGATGTGTATCATCCTATCATACTACCCTACATCATCATCATCATCATCATCATCATCATCATCATCATTTGCCCATTCCTGCAATGGAAAGGCATCACAGATGTGTATCATCCTATCATACTACCCTATATCATTATTATTATTATTATTATTATTATTATTATTATTA
>NW_026847993.1:4111004-4170592 GCF_025583915.1 Anolis sagrei ordinatus | reverse complement strand
CATCCCAGATGTGTATCGTGCTATCAGACTATTAGACTATTATTCTGTGCCCATTCCTGCAATGGAGAGGCATCCCAGATGCATATCATCCTACCATCCTACCCTGTTATATATTAATATATCATTATATGATTATTCTGTGCCCATTCCTGCAATGGAGAGACAGGTCAGATGTGTATAATGCTATCAGACAATTAGACTATCATTCTGTGCCCATTCCTGCAATGGAGAGGCATCCCAGATGCATATCATCCTATCATACTACCCTATTATATTCCTATATCATTATATGATTATTCTGTGCCCATTCCTTCAATGGAGAAGCATCCCAGATGTGTCAAGGCGACTACTCACCGGTGGCGCAGGAGCATCCTTGGGGGTCCATGGTCCTGGGCTGAGTCTGGAGCCAAAGAAGCGTCTCGGGAATGGATCAGGAGGAGCCGGAGAGCTATTTGGAGGCCCAGGGCTTCCTACCAGGGATTTATAGCCTGAGGACCGCCTTGGGGAGGGAGCAAGGCGCAAAGTCAACAAGAGCAACGCCTGGAGCTGAGCGCAAAGCTTAATCTCATCTGGCCCTCCCTTCACTGGCCTGTTGCACGTTCACAGCTGTGAGGAACTGAATCAGCAGGCTCTTAACCCTTTCTTCATCCCTGCAAGGCTGATAACAGTTCCAGGACCCTCCTCCACATCCTCATCCCACTCTTTCTTCAATGACATTACAAGGCATCGCTATTTTCCTTCCTGAGTCAGAAATGTCATTTCCCAATTGGTTCTATCATCAAAAAACCCGAGGAAAGTCGCTTAAACTGCCCCAACATTTTTTTTGCTCTAGCACATTTGGTTCTAGTTTTTCAATGCACCTCTCATATAGAGTCTCCACCAATTCGGCCACACAAACCTCAAAATCCCTGAGGATGCCTGCCAAAGATGCAGGCGAAAAGTCAGGAGAGAATGCTACTGGAACATGGCCAGACAGCCCAAAAAACTTTCAACAACCCAGTGATTCCGGCCATGAAAGCCTTCGACAATCTAAATATTTTTATTATTGAGACTAGCCGTCCCCTGTCAGGCATTGCTGTGGCCCACTCTGGTGATTTGGAAAATAAAGTAATTAGAAAGTTTTGGTTTCTAATATATGTAATTTTTTTATGGTTGGGTAAACAGTATTTCTTGCTGTTTCTGGTTTGCTAACTCTGGAACATGCAGCATAGAATTGTCCTTCTTTAAGGGCCCCTTTCAAATCTATGATACGCTATCTGTGTGTGTGTGTGTGTGTGTGTGTGTGTGTGTGTGTGTGTGTGAACCATATAAAACTATCTATATCTATGGCTGGATGGCTCTCTGTCAGGAGGGCTTTGATTACGTTTTCTTGCCCTGGTGAAGGGAGTTGGATTGGATAGCCTCAAATATTTCCTGTTGGTCATGGGGGTTCTGTGTGGGAAGTTTGCCTCAATTCTGCCGTTGGTGGGTTTCAGAATGCTCTTTGATTGTAGGTGAACTATAAATCCCAGTAAGTTCAACGCCCAAATGTCATGGTCTATTTCCCTCAAACTCCATCTGTGTTCGTATTTGGGCATATGGAATATTTGTACCAAGTTTAGTCCCGTTCCATCATTCTTTGAGTCCACAGTGCTCTCTGGATGCAGGTGAACTACAACTCCCAAACTCAAGGTCAATGCCCACCAAACCCTTCTAGTGTTTTCTGTTGGTCATGGGAGAACTGTGTGCCAAGTTTGTTTCAATTCTATCGTTGGTGGGGTTCAGAATGCTCTTTGATTGTAGATTAACTATGCATCCCAGCAACTACAACTCCCAAATGACAAAATCAATTTTTGAGTGATAGTAGTCACTCCTTGGGTTAGGTGTCTTGTGGCCAAATTTGGTGGCAATTCGTCCAGTGGTTTTTGAGTTATGTTAATCCCACAAACTAACATTACATTTTTATTTATATACTTATAGACTAGCTGTACCCACCACGTGTTGCTGTGGCCAACCTTCCCTCTTTCCCTCCTTCCTTCACTTCTTCCTTCCTTCCTTCCTTCCTTCCTTCCTTCCTTCCTTCCTTCCTTCCTTCCTTCCCATCTTTCCTTCTCTTCTTCCTTCCTTATCTCTTTCCTTCCTTCCCCATTTTCTTTCTCTTCTGCTGTCTCTCTTTTCTTCCTTCTCTCTTTCCTTCCCTCCCTCTTTCTCTACATCTTCCCCCTTCCTTTGCTTCCTCTTTCCTTCCTTTTTTCCCTTTTTTCTTTCCTTCTCTCCTCCCTTCCTTCTCTAACTTTCCTTCCTTCCCCCTTTTTCTTTCCCTCCCTCTTTCTCTCCTTTCTTCCTTCTCTACCCCTTTCCTTCCTTCTCTCTTTGCTTCCACGCTTCCTTCTCTTTCCTTCTTTCTTTCCCTCTTTTTCTTTCTTTTTTTCCTCCCCTTCCCCCCTCTTTCTTCCTTTTTTCTGTATTGTCATTTAGATTTAAGCTTTTTAAGCCCCTTCTGCTGTGTTTTTCAGTGTTTTTATGAGTGAAGGACATACATTGGGTTGTTAGGCGTCTTGTGTCCAAATTTGGTGTCAATTCATCCAGTGGGTTCTGAGTTCTGTTAATCCCACAAACGAACATTACATTTTTATTTAAATAGACTTTGCTGTGGCCCACATGGGGTTCTGTGTGGGAGGTTTAGACCAATTCTATCGTTGGTGGGATTCAGAATGCTCTGTTATTGTAGGTGAACTATAAATCCCAGCAACTACAACTCCCAAATGTCAAGATTCTATTTTCCCCAAACTCCACCAGTGTTCACATTTGGGCATATTGAGTATTCGTGTAGAGTTTGGTCCAGATCCATCATTGTTTGAGTCTACAGTGATATCTGGATGTACGTGAACTACAAGTCCCAAACTCAACGTCAATGCCAACCAAACTCTTGTAGTGTTTTCTGTTGGTCATGGGAGTTCCGTGTCCCAAGATTGGTTCAATTCCATCATTGGTGGAGTTCAGAATGTTCTTTGATTGTAGGTGAACTATAAATCCCAGCAACTACAACTCCCAAATGTCAAGGTCTATTTCCCTCAAACTCCATTTGTGTTCATATTTGGGCATATGGAATATTCATGCCAAGTTTGGTCCTGATCTATCATTGTTTGAGTCCACAGTACTTTCTGGATGTGGGTGAACTACAACTCCAAAACCCAAGGTCCGTGCTCATCAAATCCTTCCAGTATTTTCTGTTGGTCATGGAAATTCTGAGTGCCAAGTTTGGTTCAATTCCATCATTGGTGGAGTTCAGAATGCTCTTTGAATGCAGGTCAACTATAAATCCCAGCAACTATACCTCCCAAAGGATAAAAATCAATCCAGCCGCCGACCCCACCAATATTCAAATGGGGATGTATCAGGTATTTGTGCCAAATTTGGTCCGATGAATGAAAATACGTTCTGAATATCAGATATTTACATTACATTTTAAACAGAGGCTGGATGGCCATCTGTCAGGAGTGCTTTGAATGCAATATTCCTGCTTCTTGGCAGAATGGGGTTGGACTGGATGGCCCAGGAGGTCTCTTCCAACTCTTATGATTCTATCATTCATAACAGAACCGAAATTACAGTTATGAAGGAGTAACGAAAATGATTTTATGGTTGGGAGTCACCACAAAATTGGGGAGGGGGGGACTGTATTAAGGGGTCACGGCATTAAGAAGGTTGAGAACCACTGCTGTATATAAATCCAATTTTCCAAGTTTCCAATAGACCTCACAACCTCCGAGGATGCCTGCCAAAGATGCGGGTGAAATGTCAGGAGAGAATGCTACTGGAACTTGGCCAGACAGCCTGAAAAACCTTCAACAACCCAGTGATTCTGGCCATGAAAGCCTTCGACAATCTAAATATTTTTATTATTGTGATTAGTAATGTTTAAGTATGCTTTAATTTTCATCGGTGACTTCCTCTTGTTGTATATGCCCATGCTGTGATTTTGTTGACGTGTGCCAATAACGGTGTTCCACAGCCGAGCTGTGTGTATGTGTGTGTGGATGATATTTTTAATTTTGTAACTATATGCACACTTTCACAACAACAGAGCAAAACGTATTGCCTGCCAGGGACTCCGAGTCCTGTCTTTCTTCGGTGTGTATATCATTCATTCTTTCTTTTTTTTGCACCCCGCTTCTGGCCTGGCGCAGAGTGCAAACTCGTCCACTTTGCCAGGAACAAATAATACATGATGTGCCGGGTGCTGCCCACCCATTTCCCGGCTCCGCTCGCCTTACAACCAAGTGGCATTTTCCACTCGGCTCGGAGCTGTGTGCAAACACTCTTTTCTCCCGATTCAAATCAGAGTGCTCCTCTCTCTTGCCCAATCCTGAGTGCTGTGTGCAGACACAACAACCTTCACATGTGACGATGACCACAACAAAGCGTGGCGTGTGCAAACACAGCCCGGGTGCAATGCCTTTCTCTCTCTTTATGCAATGCTGCTGAGTCAAGGGTGATTCAGCAATTGTGGAGGGCCAGAGAAAGTCCAAGGAAGGGATTCTTGAGAAGGAAAAAAATATCTATGAATGAAGAGATTTTTTAACGTGAAGCTAACTCATTGGAGCCAAGCCCCATATCATACAATAGTGTGATGTCTTGCATCACACTATTATTATTATTATTATTATTATTATTATTATTATTATTATTATTATTATCTTTATTTGTACCCCACTAGCATCTCCCGAAGGACTCGATGCGGCTTACAAAGGCCAAGAGGCCTCAAAACACAACATAACAATACAACACCTAAAGCAAATTAAAAACAATTTGTTGTTGTTCATTCGTTCAGTCGTCTCCGACTCTTCGTGACCTCATGGACCAGCCTGCGCCAGAGCTCCCTGTCGGCCGTCACCACCCCCAGCTCCTTCAAGGTCAGTCCAGTCACTTCAAGGATGCCATCCATCCATCTTGCCCTTGGTCGGCCCCTCTTCCTTTTGCCTTCCACTTTCCCCAGCATCATTGTCTTCTCTAGGCTTTCTGTCTCCTCATGATGTGGCCAAAGGACTTCAACTTTGTCTCTAGTCTCCTTCCCTCCAGTGAGCAGTCGGGCTTTATTTCCTGGAGGATGGACTGGTTGGATCTTCTCGCAGTCCAAGGCACTCTCAGAACTTTCCTCCAACACCACAGCTCAAAGCATCGATCTTCCTTCGCTCAGCCTTCCCTAAGGTCCAGCTCTCACATCCGTAGGTTACTACAGGGAATACCATGGCTTTGACTAGGCGGATCTTTGTTGCCAGTCTGATGTCTCTACTCTTCACTATTTTATCGAGACTGGACATTGCTCTCCTCCCAAGAAGGAAGCGTCTTCTGATTTCCTGGCTACAGTCTGCATCTGCAGTAATCTTTGCACCTAGAAATACAAAGTCTGTCACGGCCTCCACGGTTTCTCCCTCTATTTTCCAGTTGTCAATCATTCTTGTTGCCATAATCTGCAACCCGGCTTTTGCGCTTTCTTCTTTCACCTTGATTAGAAGGCTCCTCAGCTCCTCCTCGCTTTCGGCCATCAGAGTGGTGTCATCTGCATATCTGAGGTTGTTAATGTTTCTTCCAGCAATTTTCACCCCAGCTTTGCATTCCTCAAGCCCCGCACATCCTCGCATGATGTGTTCTGCATACACGTTAAAAAGGTTGGGTGAGAGGATGCAGCCTTGCCGTACGCCTTTCCCAATCTTGAACCAGTCTGTTGTTCCGTGGTCAGTTCTGACTGTTGCTACTTGGTCCTTGTATAGATTCCTCAGGAGAGAGACAAGGTGGCTTGGGATGCCCATCCCACTAAGAACAATTAAAGCAATATAAACAACAAGCAATAAACAATACACTAAGACACAATAAAACTGGGCCGGGCCAGAGTAATGGGTACAGGATTAAAAGTGCTGATGTGACAGGTGATATATAAGGCTTATAGGGCAAGTGCAGTGTGCAGTGTGCAGCAATCTTAGTTCTAATAAAGTGCTTCTGGGACTTGGTATTGGAGATTTCCTAATTGGGAAGGCACATCGGAACAGCCAGGTCTTCAAGTTCTTTCTGAAGACTGCCAATGTAGGGGCCTGTCTAAGATCTTTGGGGAGGGTGTTCTAGAGTCGGGGGGCCACCACAGAGAAGGCCCTGTCTCGTGTCCCCACCAACCGCGCTTGAAATACAGGCAGGATCACGAGCAGGGCCTCTCCAGATGAATGAAGTGAACGCGCGGGTTCGTAGACAGAGATGCAGTCACGCAGGTAGGGTGGTCCCAAACCGTTCAGGGCTTTGTAGGTAAGCACCTGCACCTTAAATTGGGCTCGGAAAATAAACGGCAGCCAGTGGAGCTCCTTGAACAGGAGGGTTGACCTCTCTCTGTAAGGCGCACCAGTTAACATCCTGGCTGCAGCCCGTTGGACAAGTTGGAGTCTCTGAGCCGTTTTCAAGGGCAGCCCCATGTAGAGCGCATTACAGTAGTCCAATCTAGAGGTGACCAAGGCATGGACCACCCCGGCTAGATCAGCCTTCGCGACATACGATCGCAGTTGACGCACGAGTCTTAATTATGCGAAAACCCTCCCAAGACAAGTTTTGTTCCTGGGTTATCCGTGTCATTTCCTAATTGGTTTAGTTATTTATTTTATTCGCCCTTCTCAGCCCGATATTTGCCAATACATCACACAACCCTAGCCACTTGGGAAGGGTCCGACGTGTGATCCAATACAACAGCCAGCAGAGTGATCTTGCCTGCTGTGGACTCATCTTGTTGTGTTTATAATAATAATAATAATAATAATAATAATAATAATAATAATAATAATAATAATAAAGTGTTCGACGTGTGATCCAATACAACAGCCAGCAGAGTGATCTTGTTTACTGTGGACTCATCTTGTTGTGTTTATAATAATAATAATTTGTTGTTCATTCGTTCAGTCGTCTCCGACTCTTCGTGACCTCATGGACCAGCCCACGCCAGAGCTCCCTGTCGGCCGTCACCACCCCCAGCTCCTTCAAGGTCAGTCCAGTCACTTCAAGGATGCCATCCATCCATCTTGCCCTTGGTCGGCCCCTCTTCCTTTTGCCTTCCACTTTCCCCAGCATAATTGTCTTCTCTAGGCTTTCCTGTCTCCTCATGATGTGGCCAAAGTACTTCAACTTTGTCTCTAGTATCCTTCCCTCCAATGAGCAGCCGGGCTTTATTTCCTGGAGGATGGACTGGTTGGATCTTCTCGCAGTCCAAGGCACTCTCAGCACTTTCCTCCAACACCACAGCTCAAAAGCATCGATCTTCCTTCGCTCAGCCTTCCCGAAGGTCCAGCTCTCACATCCATAGGTGACTACAGGGAAGACTATGGCTTTGACTAGGCAATGGATCTTGGTTGCCAGTGTGATGTCCCTACTCTTTACTATTTTATCGAGACTGGACATTGCTCTCCTCCCAAGAAGGAAGCGTCTCCTGATTTCCTGGCCACAGTCTGCATCTGCACTCATCTTTGCGCCTAGAAATACAAAGTCTGTCACGGCCTCCACATTTTCTCCCTCTATTTCCCAGTTGTCAATCATTCTTGTTGCCATAATCTTGGTTTTTTTGATGTTTAGCTGCAACCCGGCTTTTGCGCTTTCTTCTTTCACCTTGATTAGAAGGCTCCTCAGCTCCTCCTCGCTTTCGGCCATCAGAGTGGTGTCATCTGCATATCTGAGGTTGTTAATGTTTCTTCCAGCAATTTTTACCCCAGCTTTGCATTCCTCAAGCCCTGCACATCCTCGCATGATGTGTTCTGCATGCAAGTTAAAAAGGTTGGGTGAGAGGATGCAGCCTTGCCGGACGCCTTTCCCAATCTTGAACCCGTCTGTTGTTCCATGGTCAGTTCTGACTGTTGCTCCTTGGTCCTTGTACAGATTCCTCAGGAGAGAGGGAAGGGGGCTTGGGATGCCCATCCCACCAAGGACTTGCCACAATTTATGATGATCCACACAGTCAAAGGCTTTGGAATAGTCAATGAAGCAGAAGTAGATGTTTTTCTGAAACTCCCTGACTTTCTCCAATACAATTAAAACATTCAGCGTAAATATAAAACCATACAAAACCAATAAAACATAAATCCTCAGCGTCTCATTAGTGAATCATTATCCAGTCGCATTGTCTGGTCATTCCATAGATTGTGAAGTCAAACATGACCCCCCCCCCCCCCCCCATAAAAGATAGTAACTTATAGTTTTGCTAAGGACAAGGACACCAGACTGGATAATAAGGGTTAAGCCTTGGTCAATTTGCCAAGACACTAACAACAACAAGGACCCTTCCCATGTTAGATAGTGTGTACATTTAATCAAGGTTTTATGCCCTAGGTTTCATATATAGCAGAAGGTAGCACGTTTATTACTGAGAAACCACCTCCCTTTACACTTATGTGCTCTCTCGAACTTCTATGGGACTCTGGTGGGAGGGACAAGTGGGTATGTTTTCTATAACATCTATATATATAAATTTGTTAGGGGCATCCAACGAGGAAACAAAACTCAAAACCCCCCCAACGAAACTTAACCAAAATTCCCATGCCCATAACACAACCCACAAGGTACAAACATATCTACTCAAAATGAAAAACAACACAACAACACACTCACAAAACGGCAAAACAACAAAACTCAAAAATCCCCCAACGAAACTTAACCAAAATCCCCGTGCCCATAACACAACCCACAAGGTACAAACATACCTACTCAAAATGAAAAACAACACAACAACACACTCACAAAACGGCAAATGAAAAAAAACAAAACTCAAAAATCCCCCAACGAAACTTAACTAAAATCCCCGTGCCCATAACATAACCCACAAGGTACAAACATACCTACTCAAAATGAAAAACAACACAGCAACACACTCACAAAACGGCAAAACAACAAAACTCAAAAATCCCCCAACGAAACTTAACCAAAATCCCCGTACCCATAACACAACCAAAAAGGTATAAACATATCTACTCAAAATAAAAAACAACAAAACAACACACTCACAAAACAGCAAAACAACAAAACTCAAAAATCCCCCAACGAAACTTAACCAAAATTCCCATGCCCATAACACAACCCACAAGGTACAAACATATCTACTCAAAATGAAAAACAACACACAACACACTCACAAAACGGCAAAACAACAAAACTCAAAAATCCCCCAACGAAACTTAACCAAAATTCCCGTGCCCATAACACAACCCACAAGGTACAAACATATCTACTCAAAATGAAAAACAACAACACAACACACTCACAAAACAGCAAAACAACAAAACTCAAAAAAACCCCAACGAAACCTAACCAAAATTCCCATGCCCATAACACAACCCACAAGGTACAAACATATCTACTCAAAATGAAAAACAACACAACAACACACTCACAAAACGGCAAAACAACAAAACTCAAAAATCCCCCAACGAAACTTAACAAAAATCCCCGTGCCCATAACACAACCCACAAGGTACAAACATATCTACTCAAAATGAAAAACAACACAACAACACACTCACAAAACGGCAAAAGAACAAAACTCAAAAAAACCCCAACGAAACTTAACCAAAATTCCCATGCCCATAACACAACCCACAAGGTACAAACATATCTACTCAAAATGAAAAACACAACAACACACTCACAAAACGGCAAAACAACTGAGCATGCGCATTGGCGCCCAGCCGCAAGTTCCCTGGCGCGCGCACATGGCCTTCCGGCCAACATTCCCTCTGCGGAAACCATGCCCACTCCAAGCCCCACCGCGCCGCTTCCCGCACACACACAGACTCTGCCGCACACACACACGCAACCCCACGCTCCATCACTCCCCCTGCCGCCGCACACACACACGCAACCCCACGCTCCATCACTCCCCCCACCGCCGCACACACACGCAACCCCACTCCCCCGCCGCCGCACACACACACGCAACCCCACTCCCCCCCGCCGCACACACACACGCAACCCCACGCTCCATCACTCCCCTGCCCCAATCTTACCTCCTTTTACTTCAGGCCACCTCCAAACCCCCCCCCGCCCCTTCCCGCCCTGTCAAAATCTAGGAAAGACAGGAAGGAAGGAAAGAAGGAAGAAAGAGAAAGGGAGGTAAAGAAAAAGGGGGAAGGAAGGAAAGTTAGAGAAAGAAGGAAGAAGAAAAGGAAAGAAAAGGAAAGATGGAAGGAAAGAAAAGAGAGACAGCAGAAGAGAAAGAAAAAGGGGGAAGGAAGGAAGAGATAGAGAAAGAAGAGGAGAAGGAAAGATGGGAAGGAAGGAAGGAAGGAAGGAAGGAAGGAAGGAAGGAAGGAAGGAAGGAAGGAGGGAGAGGGAGGGAGGGAAAGAAGGAGAGAAAGAGGGAAGATTGGCCACAGCAACACGTGGCGGGTAAAGGTTGTTATTTCTATTATTATTATGATGATGCTATTGTTCCTATGAGACCCTTTTAGGGGGAATGGGAGAGGTGTCAGGTCCCAGAGGCAATGCATTGCATTATTGTTATTGTTATGATGGTGGTGAAATAAAAGGAAATAAAAAGTGAAAGAAGGAAGCAAACAGGGAGGGAAGAAAGGCAAAGGAAGAAAGGGGGAGGGAATGAAGGAAAGAGAGAAGGATGAAACCAAGTAGTGAAAGAAGGAAAGAAAGAAAGAGGTAGAGAAGGAAGAAAGGAGAGAAAGGGGGAGGAAAAGGGGGAAGGAATAGGTAGGGACCTCTCTTTCATAATAGTCCAGATATCTACCTCAACTTTGATAAGTTTTACTATAGGCCACAGCAACGCGTGGCAGGGCACAGCTAGTATATATATATTTTACATTCCTCCCTGTGTATCTGACCTTTTCCTGACCCTTTTGCCCAATTTCCCCTTTATTGAAAAATGTATAAAAATACAAGGCAGCCACCCCTGCGTGACCCTGGAAAGAAGGAAATCTCCAGTTGAAAAAGACCCTTATCAAAAGACACTATTTGCATGGACAATAACAAAGGACCGTGACCTCTGGGCTCAGAGTTGGTCCCTCAGAGGAAGCGATCATTTGGCAATTATGATCATATCTCAATAGGATGGAGGGGGCCTTTGGAAAGCCGCACCTCGCCCTAATCTGTCACCCATTCAACTTTTCTTTCACTAAAGACTTCAGCCAAAGTCCCCCATTGTTCCCATATTTCCGCACTGGAAAAATCTGGATCTTGGCAGGATTGCCAAACATCAATGTTTATTGCAGCCTCTCAATGATAATAGGAATGGCTGGCTCGCAGGCCCCAGGACTCGCTGGCTGCATGGACATTTCCTACCTCCATAATCCTCTCAAGAATCCATTGTTTCCCTCTCGTCCCGCCTCCCTCTCTCCTGATTCGTCAGGACACCGAGGCGGCAGAAGCCCAGCGATTGGCCTAGGCACTTAGGAGGCAGCCAAGCCTCCTCCCAGCTGTAGAGGCGCCAGCCAATCATTGTGGAGCTGGCAGAGGGGCGGGGAATGGGAGATTCAAACCTGGCAACTCTGTTTCTGCATAAAAAGGATTTTATTTGTACACGTGTTATGCTTAGCTTGGCGAAATATTGTTGCTTTGCATCCTTTTCAGCTGAATCGCAATAAAATCATATCGGTGGTGCTTTCTTCAACTTTGGTGAGATTTTTTTTGGGAACTTAGGAAAAACCTTTTAAATTGGGCTTCTCTTTGCTCACCATTGTAGCGAGCCCTCTTTGGTGGGTCCGCAGGGTCTCTCCTTCAGGGCCAGACCATTTTAAATTCCTCCAGATGGCAGCCAGGTTGTTAACAGGAGCGGTGCTCAGGGAGCATACAACTCTTCTGTTGGCTGCCCTCCGTTGGACCAATTTAAGCTTCTTTGACAGTCTTCAAAGGCGACCCCACATAGAGCGCATTGCAGTAGTCTATACAGAATGTAACCAAAGCATGGACAACCGTGGACAATTCAGACTTCCCAAGGTATGGGAGCAGCTGGCACACAATTAAAACAATTAAAAGACTCCCCCTGAAGATGCAGGTTTGCAGCTTGGGTGTGATCCTAGACTCATCGCTGAGCCTGGAACCCCAGGTTTTAGTGGTGGCCAGGGAAGCATTTGCACAATTTGTTAGGAATTGTGGGAGTTGAAGTCCAAAATACCAGCAAATATGGAAAACACAAGACTGGCCATCAGACTGAGAAAAATCAACTTCTATCCCCATACCAAAAAAGGGAAACGCTAAAGACTTCTCCAACTTCCGTACAGTGGCCCTTCTTTCTCATCATGCCAGGAAGGGAATGAAGAAAGGAAAGAAGACTCCAGCAAGACATGGAGAGAGAGAGGCCAGATGTTCAAGCTGGGTTTAGAAAAGGCAGAGGAACCAGAGACCAGATTGCCAATATCCGGATGCTGGAGAATGGAGAAAGGCAGGGAGTGTCAGAAAAACATCTACTTCTGCTTCATTGACTATTCTAAAGCCTTTGACTGTGTGGATCATAATAAATGGTGGCAAGTTCTTGGTGGGATGGGCATCCCAAGCCCCCTTCCCTCTCTCCTGAGGAATCTGTACAAGGACCAAGTAGCAACAGTCAGAACTGACCACGGAACAACAGACGGGTTCAAGATTGGGAAAGGCGTACGGCAAGGCTGCATACTCTCACCCAACCTTTTTAACTTGTATGCAGAACACATCATGCGAGGATGTGCGGGGCTTGAGGAATGCAAGGCTGGGGTGAAAATTGCTGGAAGAAACATTAACAACCTCAGATATGCAGATGACACCACTCTGATGGCCGAAAGCGAGGAGGAGCTGAGGAGCCTTCTAATCAAGGTGAAAGAAGAAAGTGCAGAAGCGGGGTTGCAACTAAACATTAAAAAAAACACCAAAATTATGGCAACAAGAATGATTGACAACTGGGAAATAGAGGGAGGAATCATGGAGGCCGTGACAGACTTTGTATTTCTAGGTGCAAAGATGACTGCAGACGTAGGTTGCAGCCAGGAAATCAGGTGACGTTTCCTTCTTAGGAGGAGAGTAATGTCCAGTCTCGATAAAAGAGTGAAGAGACATCACACTGGTGACCAAGATCCGCATAGTCAAAGCAATGATATTCCCTGTAGTCACCTATGGATGTGAGAGCTGGACCTTAGGGAAAGCTGAGCGAAGGAAGAGAGATGCTTTTGAACTGTAGTGCTTGGACAGCGAGAAGATCCAACCAGTCCATACTTCAGGAAATGAGGCCCGACTGCTCACTGGAGGGAAGGATAGTAGAGGCCAAGATGAAGTACTTTGGTCACATCATGAGAAGAAAGGAAAGTTTAGAGAAGACAACGATGCTGGGGAAAATGGAAGGAAAAAGGAAGAGGGGTCAACTAAGGGCAAGATGGATGGATGGCATCCTTGAAGTGACTGGCTTGACCTTGAAGGAGCTGGGGGTAGTGACAGCCAATGGGGAGGTGTGGCGTGGACTGGTCCATAAGGTCACGAAGAGTCAGAAACGACTGAACGAATGAACAACAACAAATTTCAAGCCTGTTCAATAAACGCTCTAGTTCTTTTATTCAAATTATACCAGCCTCAGTGTGAATACCTTTGTGGTCAAAGTATTACTAAAGCCAGCTTCACAGCAGCCTCTAAGAAACTATAGTGTCACAGTGGGTGTTACAGAACAAACACTCAATATTACCTCAGCCTGATTAATATTGAAATGGTGGCAGCGGGACTCATTTGAAAAAGCACTTGAAGTCTCTCAGTTCTAGTGTTTCCCAGATCCTACCTTTTTAAAATACGAAGTGTCTCGTCCTCTTCTCTGGTCTAATCTCACCTGATATTGTTATAATCAGTGGGATATACTTCAACATTTAAAAGTAAAGAGATATTTAAATATACAGTTGGTTCAGCAACCATACTCCCTCTTCCTTTTGATGGCTTTATAATTTTGGCTGAGCAGCGCTGGGATTATTTTATATATTTCTCCATCTATAAATTAATTAAAATACTACATCGTTGCTTTATACCAATCTAGGATGGAAAGGACTCTATTTGGAACCTTTCAGGGAGCTCTGGCCAGGCCTGGTCCATGAGGTCACTAAGAGTTGGAAACGACTAAATGAATGAATATCAAAATACTACAAATTTTCTACGTGGGGCTGCCCTTGAAAACGGCCCGGAAGCTTCAGCTGGTTCAGCGTGCGGCAGCCATGTTACTAACTGGAGCGGGATACAGGGAGCACACAACACCCTTGTTGTCCCAGCTCCACTGGCTGCCGATTTGCTACCGGGCCCAATTTAAGGTGCTGGTGTTGGCCTACAAAGCCCTGAACGGCTCCGGCCCAAAATACCTTTCAGACCGCATATTAGCATTATCCTTGAGACCTTGAGATCGTCTGGGGAGGCCCTTCTCTCGATCCCGCCTGCCTCACAGGCACGCCTGGCGGGGACGAGAGAGAGGGCCTTCTCAGTGGTGGCCCCCCGGTTGTGGAACACTCTCCCTACAGACATCAGGCAGGCGCCCTCTCTTTTGTCCTTCCGAAAAAGCCTCAAGACGTGGCTGTTCGAGAGGGCATTTAATTAAGTGCTATAGTAATGTGGTAAAGACGACTGGAATGGTACAAGGAATACGAGATTGGTCACGATTCTATTACGAGACGAAGCGGATTAGTTAGTGTAATTTTAACTGTTGTATTGTTGTATGGTTAATATGCTGTTGTACTTGTCTTTGTGTGAATTGCCTTTTGTACTGTACACCGCCGTGAGTCGCCCGAGTGGGCTGAGAATGGCGGTTAATAAATGCTCCAAATAAATAAATAAATAAATAAATACAAATCCCATTGTCCCATAGCATTGAGCCATGGCAGTTCAAAGTGGTGTCAAAACTGTGTTAATTTGACAGTGCAGATGCACCCAAAAATGTATTTCAGGGCAGTTGACTGTCAGCTGCAAATGTACCAACATAGAAAGAGCCAAAAAAGTTGGCATGTTTTCCGGATGGCCTGGTTCCCTCGCACACACTAATGAATAAACATTCCAGGGCATTCATCCAGCAGCTTATTCAGCCCCAAACTTTCTCTTTCAAAGCCCCGATGTATCTGATTGCACAACCGGGAGGTGGAATTTGGAGCACATGCAGATCCAAAACAAGCAAACACGATGTTCCTGGGATTCGTTCATTAATTTCTCAATCTTTCGATGGTGGCAGTGGACGGGAAATCATAAGAGCCCTAAGGGGGAAATCTGCAATTTAGCCATCCCTGACTTTAGAGACTTTCCCCAAAATAAATTCCTGTAATTACCATTGGCAGTTTGATAAACTTTTCTCAAGTTTTGATGATAGAACAATTGGGAAACGACATTTCTAATCCAGGAACAAAAATCGTGTTACAGAGTGTAACCAGGATAGTGATGATGTGATCAGAAGTGAACCACCCCCACCTCCAACCCAGGACTCTGTAAAAGAGTCAAAATTCCGGAATTCATAGTTTTGCCAAGGACACCAGGCTGGAATGATCCCATAATCCCCTATCTCTCCTCTTGTTTTTATGAATGGACTCCGACTTCCATGCACCCCTGAACCCCCCCCCCCCCCCCCATGAACTCTTATGAGGGCTTGTGAACTTTATGGGACCTTTTATAAACTCTTCCCAAACTTAATGAATTTTTATGGACTTTGGGGGGCTGATGTGATTTCCCCTTAGACCCTGCATGATTCCCCTTTTTCCTATGAACTCTGTGTATGCTCCCTTGCCCCGTTCCTCATTCCCTATATGTATGTATATTGCATCAGCGCTGCCTCTGAAAAATCCTGCAAATTGCTTGGGAAGACAGGCGGACAAATGTCAGCGTGCTGGAAGAAGCAAAGACCACCAGCATTGAAGCGATGGTCCTCCGCCATCAACTCCACTGGATTGGCCATGTTGTCCGGATGCCCAACCACTGTCTCCCAAAGCAGTTGCTCTACTCCGAACTCAAGAACGGAAAATGGAATGTTCATGGGCAGCATAAGAGATTGAAAGATGGGCTCAAAGCCAACCTTAAAAACTCTGGCATAGACACTGAGAACTGGGAAGCCTGGCCCTTGAGCGCTCCAGTTGGAGGTCAGCTGTGACCAGCAGTGCTGTAGAATTTGAAGAGGCACGAATGGAGGGTGAAAGCGAGAAACATGCCAAGAGGAAGGCATGTCAAGCCAACCCCGACCAGGACCGCCTTCCGCCTGGAAACCAATACCCTCACCGCGGGAGATGATGCAAGTCAAGAATAGGGCTCCACATCGCCAGTGTGACCCACCACCAGGACACTACACTTGGAGGACCATCATCCTCGGACTACGAGGGATCGCCTAAGTATGTATGTAAGTAAGTAAGTAAGTAAGTAAGTAATATGTATGTATGTTTATATTAGAAAATATGAAGGAAAGCAACCTTTTCATGAACCAGCAACTCATGGCTCTAGGAGTTTCCAAACTTCCTGGGCTGACAACAAAGGACTCAACCTTCCTGGGCCCCTAACAAAGGACTCAACCAGATCCATTTGCACGGACAATAAGTAAATGGCTTTATCTATCTGGACCTCGGAGGGCTAATAGCCAGGCCATTGGGAATGATGGGGTCTATGGACACTTTGGATCACCCAACACAAAGGACATCTCTCCATCTGCGAGGAACCAGAGACCCCTTTCCCCCAGCACCAACTGCTGCTCTGGGCCAGAGTGAAGAGAGGGGACAGAAGACAGTTCCACCTTGTCTCATGTGCTATGGCATAAATAAATAAATAAATAAATAAATAAATAAATAAATAAATAAATTTCTCAGCTGCCTCCCTGCTGTGCCACATCCTGTTCTAGCATCAACTTCATCAATCGCAGGACAGTGTGACAAACGACCTAACATCTCAGGGCTGGATAGGATAGGAATGTTAATTCACGGAATCGAACACTAACCTAGGCCAGGCTTGAGAGCCTAAAAGCTATCGCCCAGCCATTTGACAAACACCGGTCACCTTAATCCAGTCAACTAGACATTTATTCATTTTTTCCCCGTTGCCTGCCTCCCTTCCACCTCATTGGCTGGGCGGCCAAAAGTAGGACCAGGGCACATCATTGGATCTCCTTCTAGCTTGCTGACATCACAGCCAACCATAACAAAGCCAGCTCGGGGGGTAGGGTGGGCATGGGAACGTTTGAACCTGAAGGCTATATATTCTGTATTTACCTGCCTAGCAGACATGTCGATTTGTTGGCAGGCTACTGCAATCGTCATCCTTCCCAGCTAGAATGAAATAAAACCTTGCTACAGGGAATAAAATTTACATTCCCTGTAGTAAACTATGGATGTGAGTGCTGGACCATAAGGAAGGCTGAGCAAAGGAAGATAGATGCTTTTGAACTGTGGTGTTGGAGGTTTCTCTTCAACTTGGTGAGATTTATTCTGGAATACTGGCTTCTTTTCTCACCAGGCAACCCACAATGGCTTGGGTCTCTCTATCCACAGCCACTCTAAATTGCTCGACAACAATGATGATGGGAAAATAACTTGTGCTGTTTGATGCAACTGCAATAATGTCATTTTCTATTGCTGTCTCACAGAGTTCTGAGAAGTGGGGGAAAGCCCATCAGGTGTCATGAAGCTTCGAAACTCACCTGAAATTTACTCAGAGGTTAACTAGCGACACCAACTTGTTGCACCAGTTTGGTTCTCCTTGGAAACGCAACGGCGCCATCAAGGCACCAATTATAACGTGCTGCTCCTGAGCTCGTTTCATAAAAGCATATGCTTTCTAACCAAACTGCGTATTTTGCTCCAGGGCGAAGGGACGCTTTGTTCCAGCAGGAACAAACTACTCCGAGTTGTAAGCACAGGTCAACCACAATGTGCTGATCTTCTGGACTGTTTCAAGTGCCTTCTATCCATCCCTGGTAACCATCACGGGAATCAAAGGCAGCACATCGGGACCTTTGCATCCCTTTTATATCTTTTTTTTCCTAAATGGGTTTGGACTAGAGTGTTGCAAACGTCATGAGAGTTGTAGTTTTATAAGGCCTTGAGCCTTCTCTGCTGAATCCCATTGTTCTGTAGCATTGAGTCGTGGCTGTTCAAAGTGACATCAATCCTGCAGTCTGATTCCACATGTCTGATTCCACAGCAAGCTGGCTTCAGGAAAGGCAAAAGCTGCACATCGCAAGTGCTGAACCTGACTCAGCACATAGAAGATGGCTTTGAAAGGCAGCAGATCACAGGAGCTGTCTTCATAGACCTGTCAGCAGCTTATGAGACTGTGAACCACCTCCTCCTCCTGAGAAAAATGTATAGTATCACAAAGGACTACCATCTCACCTGCCTCATAGGAAACCTGCTACAAAACAGGAGCTTTTTGTTGAGTTCCAGGGCCAGAGAAGCAGATGGCGGAAACAGAAGAACGGCCTGCCTCAGGGGAGCGTGCTTGCTCCATCCATGTTCAACATCTACACAAATGACCAGCCACTGCCAGAAGGGACAGAGAGCTTCATTTATGCTGATGATGGTGCCATTACTGCTCAAGCAGGGAGCTTTGAGATGGTAGAACAGAAGCTCTCCAAAGCTCTAGGTTCAGCGTTTCTCAACCTGGGGGTTGGGACCCCTGGAGGGGTCGCAAGGGGGTGTCAGAGGGGTCGCCAAAGACCATCAGAAAACACATATTTTCTCCTGGTCATGGGGGTTCTGTGTGGCCCAATTTTCTCACTGGTGTTCAGGATGTTCTTTTATTGTAATGAACTATAAATCCCAGAAACTACAACTCCCAAATGTCAAGGTCTATTTTCCCCAGACTCCACCAGTGTTCACATTTGGGCATATTGAGTATTTATGCCAAGTTTGGTCCAGATCCATCATTGCGTGAGTCCACAGTGCTCTCTGAATATAGGTGAACTACAACTCCCAAACTCAAGGTCAATGCCCACCAAACCCTTCCAGTATTTTCTGTTGGCATGGGGGTTCTGTGTGCCCAATTTGATTCAATTCCATCGCTGGTGGAGTTCAAAATGCTCTTTGATTATAGGCTAACTATAAATCTATGCAACTACAACTCCCAAATGACAAACTCTACCTCACCGGTATTCATATTTGGGCATATTGAGCATTTGTGCCAAATTTGTTCCAGTGAATGAAAATACATCTTGCATATCTGATATTTACATTATGATTTGTAACAGTAGTAAAATGACTGTTATGAAGTAGCAACAAAAACAATGTTATGGTTGGGGGTCACCACAACATGAGGGACTGTATTAAGGGGTCACGGCATTAGGAAGGTTGAGAAACACTGCTCTAGGTGCTCTTACTGCCTATTACAGGGAAAACCAGCTGATCCCTAATCCATCTAAAACACAGACATGTGCCTTTCACCTTAAGAACAGACAAGCATCCCGAGCTCTGAGGATCACCTGGGAAGGAATCCCACTGGAGCATTGCAGCGCACCCAAATACCTGGGAGTCACTCTGGACCGTGCTCTGACCTACAAGAAGCACTGCCTGAACATCAAGCAAAAAGTGGGCCTAGAAACAATATCATACGAAAGCTCACTGGCACAACCTGGGGATCACAACCAGACACAGTGAAGATCTGCCCTTGCTTTGCTACTCTGCTGCTGAAATACGCATGCCCAGTGTGGACACATCTCACCACGCTAAAACAGTGGATGTGGCTCTTAATGAGACATGTCGCATTATTACGGGGTCTGCGCCCTACACCACTGGAGAAATTACACTGCTTAGCCAGTATTGCACCACCTGACATCCGCCTGGAAGTAGCAGCCAATAGTGAAAGGACCAAGGCAGAGACATCTCCAGCTCATCCCTTGTTTGGGTATCAGCCAGCACGCCAACGACTTAAATCTAGAAATAGTTTTCTAAGATCTACAGAGACACTCGCTGGAACACCTCAGCAAGCAAGAGTCCAAAAGTGGCAGGCTCAAACCCAGAACCTCAATCAATGGCTGATACCAAGTGAGAGACTCCCCCCTGGGCACACAGAAAACTGGGCGACTTGGAAGGCGCTGAACAGACTGCGCTCTGGCACCACAAGATGCAGAACCAATCTTAAGAAATGGGGCTACAAAGTTGAATTCACGACATGCGAGTGTGGAGAAGAGCAAATGACTGACCACCTGCTGCAATGCAACCTGAGCCCTGCCACATGCACAATGGAGGACCTTCTTGCGGCAACACCAGAAGCACTCCAAGTGGCCAGATACCCGTCAAAGGACATTTAATCAACTACCAAACTCACAAATTTTGTATTTTGTTTGTTTGTTTGTTTTTGTTAAAAATGAAATACAAATGTCTGGTTGCTGATGACACGATAAATAATAAATAAATCCTGCAGTGTCAATGCACCTGTAGCCTTTGCAGACCAGGGCATTCGCTGGTAGACAAATCAATAAAAAGTAAATTGATAGATGCAGTAAATCCATCAATCAATAAAATATAAATAAAGTTAGCATATCAATAAAATACCTGTAATCTGAAAAATCTATATAAATAAAAATGTAATGTTCGTTTGTGGGATTAACATAACTTAAAAACCACTGGACGAATTGACACCAAATTTGGACACAAGACACCTAACAACCCAATGTATGTCCTTCACTCAAAAAATTTAGATGTTGTCATTTGGGAGTTGTAGTTCCTGGGATTTATAGTTCACCTACAATCAAAGAGCATTCTGAACTCCACCAATGATGGAATTGAACGAAACGTGGCACACAGGACTCCCACGACCAACAGAAAACACTAGAACGGTTTGGTGGGCATTGACTTTGAGTTTGAGAGTTGTAGTTCACCTACATCCAGAGAGCACTGTGGACTCAAACAATGTTGGATCTAGACCAAACTTGGCACAAATATTCCGTATGCCCAAATATGAACACAGATGGAGTTTGGGGGGAAGTAGACCGTGAAATTTTGGAGTTGTAGTTCCTGGGATTTATAGTTCACCTACAATCAAACTCCACCAATGATGGAATTGAACTCCACCAATGATGGTGGAGCTCCACCAATGATGGAATTGAACTCCACCAATGATGGAATTGAACCAAACGTGGCACACAGGACTCCCACGACCAACAGAAAACACTAGAACGGTTTGGTGGGCATTGACCTTGTGTTTGAGAGTTGTAGTTCGCCTACATCCAGAGAGCACTGTGGACTCAAACAATGATGGATCTAGACCAGGGGTAGGGAACCTTTGGCCCTCCAGCTGTGGTGGACTTCAACTCCCACAATTCCTTGAGGCTCGGCATTCGCCCCAAAGGCTTACCTTGGCCCAATGCCGAGCCTCAAGGAATTGTGGGAGTTGAAGTCCACCACAGCTGGAGGGCCAAAGGTTCCCTACCCCTGATCTAGACCAAACTTGGCACAAATATTCCATATGCCCAAGTATGAACACAGATGGAGTTTGGGGGGAAATAGACCTTGATATTTTGGCAGTTGTAGTTCCTGGAATTTTTAGTTCACCTACAATCAAAGCGCATTCTTTGTTTTTGTGCCATTAATTAGTTGAGACTCTCGTCATTGGAAAACTAGAGCAAACTGTGTTGCAAGTTGTCCCTCCCGCAAAAATGACAACAAAGTTTTGGCAGTTTAATAAACCTTTTCCATGTTTTTACAATAGAACCAATTGGGAAGTGATATTGATAACCTAGGAATAAAAAATGTGTTACAATTGTGGAAGAATCGGGCAAAACAAAAGAAAGCTACGGTTTGAAGGCAACCAAAAATGGAAGTTAATAGATACTCAAGGAGAGAGATCCAAGGGATTGGAAAGGAAAATACGTCAAGACTCCAAGGAGTTAAATGTGTAGCGCTTTTGAAAGATCCAACCCTTGGAAAGCCATCAAAGGGAAAAATAAGGACACCTGGATGATTGTAACTGAGCAGAAAGAAACCCATTAATTAGCAGCTCTTTGCCAATAAAAGAGAGAGCACAGGTGAACCTGGGAGAGAAAGCTCGGCATCTGCAGGGACTTGCCTGAAGTTTTGAACTCGGCTCTTGAACCACGGCAGTGTCAAAGCGCAGTCAGTTCACCTTAAGACATTTGGGACTTATCTCAACCCTATGAGAAAAGCTGCCACAGGGTTTTCTTGGCAGGATTTGTTCAGAGGGGGTTTCACTTTACTTTCTTTGAAATAGTTGAACAGAAGCTCTCCAAAGCTTTAGGTGCTCTTTCTGCCTGTTTTATTGACTATCCCAAAGCCTTTTACTGTGTGGATCATAACAAATTGTGGCAAATTCTTGGTGGTCTGGGTGTACCAAGCCACCTTGTCTCTCTCCTTATTTATTTATCGTGTCAGTGCAACCAGTCAATTATATTACATTTCTAAGAGAACAAAGCAAAAAAAAAAAAACAGACAAAATACAAAATTTGTGAGTTTGGTAGTTGATTAAATGTCCTTTGACCAGTATCTGGCCCCTTGGAGTGCCTCTGGTGTTACCGCAAGAAGGTCCTCCATTGTGCATGTGGCAGGGCTCAGGGTGCATTGCAGCAGGTGGTCAGTGGTTTGCTTTTCTCCACACTCGCATGTCGTGGATTCCACTTTGTGGCCCCATTTCTGAAGGTTGGCTCTGCATCTTGTGGTGCCAGAGCACAGTCTGCTCAGCGCCTTCCAAGTCGCCCAGTCTTCCGTGTGCCCAGGGGGGAGTCTCTCATTTTATATCAGCCATTGATTGAGGTTCTGAGTTTGAGCCTGCCACTTTTGGACTCTCGCTTGCTGAGGTGATCCAGCGAGTGTCTCTGTAGATCTTAGAAAACTATTTCTAGATTTAAGTCGTTGACATGCTGGCTGATACCCAAACAGGGGATGAGCTGGAGATGTCTCTGCCTTGGTCCTTTCACTATTGGCTGCTACTTCCCGGCGGATGTCATTTGGTGCGATACCGGCTAGACAGTGTAATTTCTCCAGTAGTGTAGGGCGCAGACACCCTGTGATAATACGGCATGTCTCATTAAGAGCCACATCTACTGTTTTAGTGTGGTGAGATGTGTTCCACACTGGGCATGCATACTCAGCAGCAGAGTAGCATAGTGCAAGGGCAGATGTCTTCACTGTATCTGGTTGTGATCCCCAGGTTGTGCCAGTCAGCTTTTGTATGATATTGTTTCTAGCGCCCACTTTTTGCTTGATGTTCAGGCAATGCTTCTTGTAGGTCAGAGCACGGTCCAGAGTGACTCCCAGGTATTTGGGTGCGCTGCAATGCTCCAGTGGGATTCCTTCCCAGGTAATCCTCAGAGCTCGGGATGCTTCTCTGTTCTTGAGATGAAAAGCACATGTCTGTGTTTTAGATGGATTGGGGTCTGCTGGTTTTCCCTGTAGTAGGCAGTAAGAGCACCTAGAGCTTCGGAGAGCTTCTGTTCTACCATCTCAAAGCTCCCTGCTTGAGCGGTGATGGCACGATCATCAGCATAGATGAAACTCTCTGTCCCTTCTGGCAGTGACTGGTCATTTGTGTAGATATTGAACATGGATGGAGCAAGCACGCTCCCCTGAGGCAGGCCGTTCTTCTGTTTCCGCCATCTGCTTCTCTGGCCCTGAACTCAACAAAAAAAGCTCCTGTTTTGTAGCAGGTTTCCTATGAGGCGGGTGAGGTGGTCGTCCTTTGTGATATTATACGTTTTTCTCAGGAGGAGGTGGTGGTTCACAGTCTCATAGGCTGCTGACAGGTCTATGAAGACACCTCCTGTGATCTGCTGCCTTTCAAAGCCATCTTCTATGTGCTGAGTCAGGTTCAGCACTTGCGATGTGCAGCTTTTGCCTTTTCTGAAGCCAGCTTGCTGTGGGATCAGACAGGGGTCTATTTTTTCCGTAATTCTAGCCAAATTATGTCTCTCCAGAACTTTGTACTGGAGAGAACTTTGTCTCTCTCCTGAGGAATCTGTATAAGGACCAAGTACCAAGACCAAGGACGCCTACCTTCGTGACCGCATCTCTGTATACGAACCCACATGATCACTTCGATCATCTGGAGAGGCCCTGCTCACACTCCCACCTGCATTGCAAGCGCGATTGATGGGGACGAGAGAGAGGGCCTTTTCGGTGGTGGCCCCTCGACTCTGGAACTCACTCCCCAAGGACATCAGGCATGCCTCAACTTTGGCAGTCTTTAGGAGGAGCTTGGAGACTTGGTTGTTCCAGTGTGCCTTCCCAGAATAATGATCCCATAGCACTTTGTCCACCAAAGCACTTTATATTGTTTTTAGGTCTGCTCATATGTTCCCACAAACCGCCCCATCACTTTTTCGTCCATGTCCAGCATTATTTTTTAATCTTTTAATTTTAATTACATTTGAACTACCCATAGATTTTAAAGTGTGGTGTCCTAATGATAATGCTTGTGTTATTGTTTTGTTGTTTTGTTGTTTTTAAATTGCTTGTATTGTTATTACTTGTATTGTTGTATTTTGGGCTCGGCCTCATGTAAGCCGCACCGAGTCCCTTGGGGAGATGGTAGCAGGGTATAAATAAAGTGTTATTATTAAGTAGCAACAGTCAGAACTGGGTCAAGATTGGGAAAGGCGTCCGGCATTATTATTATTATTATTATTATTATTATTATTATTATTATTTGGTGCACAACAAGATAAGTAAGGTGGTCTTTTGCAGGTCTTTTGCAGGTGGTTACTTTGTCAGTGCCGATTGTGTTTAAGTGCAGGCCAAGGTCTTGAGGCACTGCACCCAGTGTGCCGATCACCACTGGGACCACCTTGACTGGCTTGTTGTTGTTGTTTTTATTATTCATATTATTATTCATATTATTATTCATATTATTATTCATATTATTATTCTTATTCTTATTATTATTATTATTATTATTATTATTATTATTATTATTATTTTGAAACACAACAAGATGAGTCCACAGCAGACACTCTGCTGGTTGTTGTATTGGATCATACGTCGGACACTTCCCAAGTGTCCAGGACTGTGTGATGGATTGGCGAATAATGCGTCAGATCCCAGTAGGGTGGCCTTTTGCAGCTGGCAGATGATAATTTTGTCAGTGCTGATTGTGTTTAAGTGCAGGCCAAGGTCTTTAGGCACTGCACCCAGTGTGCCGATCACCACTGGGACCACCTTGACTGGCTTGTGCAAGAGTCTTTGCAGTTCGATCTTTAAATCCTCATATCATGTCAGCTTTTCCAGTTGTATTGTCGAAGGCTTTCAGGGCCAGAATCACTGGATTGTTGTAGGTTTTTTCGAGCTATATGGCCATGTTCTAGAGGCATTTTCCAGTTGTTTCTCTTCAGTCCTGCTAATGCCTGGGATTGCAACATTGACAATCCATATTTTGTTTTTTAACGCGATCGTGAGGTCAGGAGTCTTTTGCTCCAAAACTCTGTCTGTCTGAATTCGGAAGTCCCAGAGTATTATTATTATTGTTGTTATTGTTATTGTTATCGTTATTATTATTATTATTATTATTATTATTATTATTTTACTGACACCACAGTATGTCACAGCAAATGCTGGATTTCGTATCAAAAAATCACAAGTCGAACACTTCCCAAGCGTCTAGGACGGTGTGATGCATTATTATTATTATTATTATTATTATTATTATTATTAGAAACACAACAAGATTAGTCCACAGCAGACAAGATTACTTTGCTGGTTGTTGTATTGGATCTCACGTTGGACACTTCCCAAGTGTCTAGGATTATTATTATTATTATTATTATTATTATTATTATTATTATTATTTGAAACACAACAAGGTGAGTCCACGGCAGACAAGGTAATGCTGCTGGCTGTTGTATTAGATCACAAGTCAGACACTTCCCAAGTGTCTAGGACTGTGTGATGTATTGGCTAATAATAATAATAATAATAATAATAATAATAATAATAATAATAGGGTTGTAGGTTTTTTCGGGCTATATGGCCATGTTCTAGAGGCATTCTCTCCTGACGTTTCGCCTGCATCTATGGCAAGCATCCTCAGAGGTAGTGAGATGCTTGCCATAGATGCAGGCGAAACGTCAGGAGAAAATGCCTCTAGAACATGGCCATATAGTCCGGAAAACCTACAACAACCCAGTGATTCCAGCCATGAAAGCCTTCGACAATACATTGGATAATCTGTGGGTTTTTTTGGGCTATAGGGCCATCTTCTAGAGGCATTTCTCCTAACGTTTCGCCTGCATCTATGGCAAGCATCCTCAGAGGTGGTGAGGTCAGGAGAAATGCCTCTAGAACATGGCCCTATAGCCCGAAAAAACCCACAAGAACCTAGTGATTCCAGCCATGAAAGCCTTCGACAATACATCAATAGTATTATTATTATTATTATTATTATTATTATTATTTGCTTTCTAATTGTTTCTGACTTATGGCAACCCCAAGGCGAACATGTCAGGGTGTTTTCCATGGATGTGTGGGGATTCGAACACAGGTCTTTATAGATTCATGATCCAATAGCCAAACCACTATAGTGGCTTCCATTCATCTCTTGGCGAAACCCTCCAAAAGCAATCCCAAGGGGAGATAATATTTACTCTGTTGGTAAATCAACCAAAGCAAGACAACAGCCAGCCATTGTTACGACTTATATACACACACACATATAGCTTTATTAACTTTCCGCATAGCTTATTTCCACAAAAGGTTGGAAAGCACAACAGACGGACGTATAATATCCACAGAGGTTTCGGGCGGCATCCTCGCAGCAGGCAAATGTACAGACGAGAGGCTGCAAGAGGCGGCGGAGTTGGCGGCTCACTTGCAGCAGCTGCATTTGGACGAAGGGGGCCCTTTGCAGATGCAGCCCTGGGCGCATTTGGAGCATCCCACCGGACAGCAGGAGCAGCAGCCTGCGAGGAGGAAGGGAGAGAAAGGCAATAGTAAATAACACTACGCAACACTACTTTTGCTCCTGGGTTATATGTGCTGTTTCCTCATTGGTTCGATTATAAAAAATATGGGAAAAGTTTATTAAACTCCTGCTAGAGCACATTTTCCCTTTTGACATTAAGTCTCGTTGTGTCTGACTCTGAGAGGTGGTGCTCATCTCCATTTCTAAGCCAAAGAGCCGGCGTTGTCCATAGACACCTCCAAGGTCATGTGGCCAGCATGACCGCATGGAGCACCATTAACCTTCCCACCAAAGCGGTACCTACTCAGATTCGAACTGCCAGGTTGGCAGGAGCTGGGGCTAACAGCAGGAGCTCACCCTGTTCCCCGGATTCGAACGGCCAACCTTCAGTCAGCAAGTTCAGCAGCTCAGCACTTTAACCTACTGTGCCATCAGGCTCAACCGCATGGAGTGCCATTACCTTCCCACACATTGATCTACTCAGATTCGAACTGCTACGTTGGCAGGAGCTAGGGCTAACAGCAGGAGCTCACCTCACTTGGTCAGCAAGTTCAGCAGCTCAGCGGTTTAACCTGCTGTGCCACCAGGCTCAACTGCATGGAGCACCATTACCTTCCCACTCAGATCTACTCAGATCCTATTCAGATCCCACTCAGATCTACTCAGGTTCGAACTGCTAGGTTGGCAGGAGCTGGGGTTAACAGTGGGAGCTCACCTCGCTCCCCAGATTCGAACCGCCAACCTTTGGTCAGCAAGTTCAGCAGCTCAGTGCTTTAACCTGCTGTGCCACCAGGCTCAACCGCATGGAGCACCATTACCTTCCCACACATTGATCTACTCAGATTCGAACTGCTAAGTTGGCAGGAGCTGGGGCTAACAGCGGGAGCTCACCCCACTCCCCGGATTCGAACTGCTAACCTTTGCTCAGCAAGTTCAGCAGCTCAGCGCTTTAACCTGCTGTGCACCAGGCTCAACTGCATGGGGCGCCGTTACCTTCCCACCAAAGCGGTATCCATTGATCTACTGAGATTTGAACTGCTAGGTTGGCAGGAGCTGGGGCTAACAGTGGGAGCTCATCCCGCTCCCCGAATTCGAACCACCAACCTTTCAGTCAGCAAGTTCAGCAGCTCAGCGCTTTAACCTGCTGTGCCACCAGGCTCAACTGCATGGAGCGCCATTACCTTCCCACCAAAGTGGTACCTATTGATCTACTTAGATTCGAACTGCTAGGTTGGCAGGAACTGGGGCTAACAGTGGGAGCTCACCCTGCTCCCCGAATTCAAACCACCGACCTTTCGGTCAGCAAGTTCAACAGCTCAGCGGTTTAACGCGCTGTGCCCCCAGGCTCAATGACTAGAGACTCAACTAATTCAACACATGTTGTCAAAGGCTTTCATGGCCAGAATCACTGGTTTGTTGTGAGTTTTCTGTGCTGTCTAAGCCATGTTCCAGAAGCATTCTCTCCTGACATTTCACTGAGGTATCCTCAGAGGTATCCTGAGGTATCCTCACATCCTCAGAGGTTGTGAGGCCTGTTGGAAACTAGGAAAACTAGATATATAAACCCCATTTTCCTAGTTTCCAGCAGACCTCACAACCTCTGAGGATGCCTGCCATAGATGCAGGCAAAACGTCAGGAGAGAATGCTTCTGGAACATGGCCGTACAGTCGAGAAAACTCACAGCAACCCAGTGAAAATGGGGTTTATATATTTGTGGAATGATGTCCAGGGTGGGAGAAAGAACTCTGGTCTGTTTGAGGTGGATGTGAATGTTGCAGTTGACCTCTTTGATTAGCATTGAATGGCCTAGCACTTTCAAGGTCTGACTTATTACTGCCTGGGAGTTTTCCTAGTTTCTCCATTTTCCTAGTTTCTGACAGACTTCACAACCTCTGAGGATGCCTGCCCTAGATGCAGGCGAAACGTCAGGAGAGAATGCTTCCAGAATATGACCCGAATATGACCCCATTTTCCTAGTTTCCAGCAGACCTCACAACCTCTGAGGATGCCTGCCACAGATGCAGGTGAAACGTCAGGAGAGAATGCTTCTGGAGCATGGCCATACCACCCAGGAAAGTCACAACAACCCAGTGAAAATGGGGTTGCCCATGCCTGATCAACACTGTAAAATTAATGCACTGTATTAATAATAATTATTATATATATTATATAATAAATATAATAAATATATATAAATAATACATAATTAATAATAATTAATAATTTTATTTTTATTTTTTTGTCGTGTCAGGAGCGACTTGAGAAACTGCAGCGACTATAATTAATAATAATAATAATAATAATAATAATAATAATAATAATAAGTAATGTAAACTGTAGACGCACTCCCACTCCACTTCAATACCAAAAGATCCAAAGGATATATCTATCCACACTCAGGGTTGCTGTGATTTTTCCGATCATGTTCCCGAAGCATTCTCTCCTGACGTTTCTCCCACATCTATGGCAAGCATCCCCAGAGGTTGTGAGGCTCACATTTGAAGCAAAGCCAAGGCAAGGGAGAAAAATCTCGCTGGACGCCAACTCCTATCAACCTCAATAGTGGGGATGATGGGAGTAGCAGTTCACCATCAAGTACATAATCACAATTGTCCATAGTTCGTATTGCATTTTCGTTCCTTGGTCAACACAGGTTTGATTGCACGGAGCAGTATAATAACACAACACTACAATTTCTAAACTTTTCTCTTCCTGGTTTGAAAGTCTCACTAGCGGGTTACTAACTACATCAACTTGCAGAAGATACTCTCAACTCACTGCAATATCGAACAATCCCTTTGGATATTATGTCCATTTTACAGATGGATTGAAGTGGGCTTTTTTTGTGTGTGTCAGGAGTGACTTGAGAAACTGCAAGTCGCTTCTGGTGTGAGAGAATCGGCTGTCTGCAAGGACATTGCCCAGGAGACATTGCCCGGATGTTTTGATCTTTTACCATCCTTGTGGGAGGCTTCTCTCATATTCCCGCATGGAGAGCTGGAGCTGACATAGGGAGCTCATCTGCGCTCTCCCTGGATTCGAACCTTCAACCTGTCGGTCTTCAGTCCTGCTGGCACAAGGGCTTAACGCATTGCACTACGGCTGAAAAAAAGGATTGGAGTCCCGGATTCCAGAGTCCAAATGCAACATTTAAACTTTACTAAACATGGGGAGCTGGAGCTGACAGTGGGAGCTCATCCACGCTCTCCCCAGATTCGAGCCTGTGACCTGTCTGTCTTCAGTCCTGCCGGCACAAGGGCTTAACCAATTGCGCCACGGCTGAAAAAAGGATTTAAATCTTGGACTCCAGAGTCCAAATCCAACATTTAAACTTTACTAAACATGGGGAGCTGGAGCTGACAGTGGGAACTCATCCGTGCTCTCCCCAGATTCGAACCTGCGACCTGTCTGTCTTCAGTCCTGCCAGCACAAGGGCTTAACCCATTGTGCCATGGATAAAAAAAGGATTTGAGTCCCAGATTCGAGAGTCCGAATCCGACATTTAAACGTTTACTAAACACAAATCCGCTTCAGGTTTTCATCCGATGTGCTATCCATGGTTCTGAACCTCGTGGAAAAGACAAACTAGATCCAACAGCACAAAAAGGAACTTGCTTAAAGTTTGGAGTAAAACCCGGAGCGGATCCATGCCATGCTATCCCCCAGAAGATAGTCTCAAAGCCATACTGGAACGGCGATTCGACGGACGAGACTTTTTTATTGTTTTATTGCTCATTGATGTATTTTTTTAAATTTGATTTATGTCTAATTGTAGTGTATAATTGTAATCGTTTGTACTGGCATTGAATTTTTGCCATTATTTAGGTTTAAACAGCTTTGAGTCGCCCTCGGAGTGAGAAAAGTGGTATACAAATACTGTAAATAAATAAATACATAAATAAATACTTATTTGGGTTATTGTTAGTTTTCCTATGTTCCAGAAGCATTCTCTCCTGACGTTTCGCCCGCATCTATGGCAGGCATCCTCAGAGGTTGTGGAGTCTGTTGGAAACTAAGAAAACTACAAACCTAATTTTCCTAGTTTCCAACAGACCTCACCACTGGGTTGTTGTAGGTTTTTTCGGGCTATATGGCCATGTTCTAGAGGCATTCTCTCCTGACGTTTCGCCTGCATCTATGGTCTTTTGATGTCTATGATGGGGGAATAGCTACTATAATAAATATTGTATTGTCGAAGGCTTTCATGGCCGGAATCACTGGGTTGTTGTAGGTTTTTTCAGGCTATACGGCCATGTTCTAGAGGCATTCTCTCCTGACGTTTTGCCTGTATCTATGGCAAGCATCCTCAGAGGTAGTGAGGTCTGTTGGAACTAGGAAAAAGGGTTCTGTGGAATGATCAGGGTGGGACAAAGGACTGTTGTCTGCTGGAGCTAGGTGTGAATGTTTCAACTGACCACCTTGATTAGCATATAATGGCCTGACAGTGCCTGGAGCAAACTTTTGTTGAGAGGTGATTACATGTCCTTGCTTGTTTCCTCTTTGTTGTTGAGCTGTTGTAACTTTAGAGTTTTTAAATACTGGTAGCCAGATTTTGTTCATAAAACAAACCTCTGAGTATGCCAGCCATAGATGTAGGCGAAATGTCAGGAGAGAATGCTTCTAGAACATGGCCATACCGCCCAGGAAACTCACAACAACCCAGTCATTCTGGCCATGAAAGCCTCCAACAATGCATCACACTTACTTTTCTTGCATGTCTTGCACTTGCAGTTTTTGCACTGACAGTTGTTGCCGCAGGTACAAGCACCGCCTACGAAAGGAACGAAAAAAGAAAGAAATATTAAAATCATGACGATGGGAAACTTAACTCCTCTTAGAGACCATTCCCCTTGTTACATTGCAAAGATATTTCTAGGAATTTTGCATTATGGGAAACCAATCCAGAATGCACTCTCCTGAAGGATGCGTTTTATTTTTGTGCAAGGCGCACAACATCAACAACAGTTTGCTCGCTGGGAAAACATCCCCAAAATTAAAGCACATTTTTCTCATATTTTTGCACACATTCAGATTAAAGATTAAATAAAATGCCGGCCTCATCTTCAAAAGAAAATCAAAACTTCCAGATATCGATAAGCAGCTTTGTATGTCCACACTGCACAACTACACCAGTTTGTTCCTATATTAATTGCCCCGGGACCTGTAGTTTGACGGGAGCATTAGAGTTTTGCATTGGAGAGCATCTGTCTCTTTAAATAATTCTAAGCAACTCTGCAAACTACAAATCCCAGACCCAGGTGGCGAAAACTTCCAATTATTGATAAGCGGCTTTGTATGTCCGCACTGCACAGCTACACCACTCTGTTCCTATATTGATTGCTCCTGGATCTGTAGTTTGACAGGAGCATTAGAGTTTTGCATTGGAGAGCATCTTCTCTTTAAATAATTCTAAGCAACTCTGCAAACTACAAATCCCAGACCCAGGTGGCTAAAACTTCCAATTATTGATAAGCGGCTTTGTATGTCCGCACTGCACAACTACACCAGTTTGTTCCTATATTAATTGCCTCGGGACCTGTAGTTTGACAGGAGCATTAGAGTTTTGCATTGGAGAGCATCTGTCTCTTTAAATAATTCTAAGCAACTCTGCAAACTACAAATCCCAGACCCAGGTGGCGAAAACTTCCAATTATTGATAAGCGGCTTTGTATGTCCGCACTGCACAGCTACACCACTTTGTTCCTATATTGATTGCTCCTGGATCTGTAGTTTGACAGGAGCATTAGAGTTTTGCATTGGAGAGCATCTGTCTCTTTAAATAATTCTGAGCAACTCAGCAAACTACAAATCCCAGACCCAGGTGGCGAAAACTTCCAATTATTGATAAGCGGCTTTGTATGTCTGCACTGCACAACTACACCAGTTCGTTCTTATATTAATTGCCCTGGGACCTGTAGTTTGACGGGAGCATTAGAGTTTTGCATTGGAGAGCATCTGTCTCTTTAAATAATTCTGAGCAACTCAGCAAACTACAAATCCCAGACCCAAGTGGCTAAAACTTCCAATTATTGATAAGCGGCTTTGTATGTCCGCACTGCACAACTATATTGTTCCTATATTGATTGCCTCGGGACCTGTAGTTTGACGGAAGCATTAGAGTTTTGCATTCGAGAGCACCTGTCTCTTTAAATAATTCTGAGCAACTCAGCAAACTACAAATCCCAGACCCAGGTGGCTAAAGAGGCACCAAATTGCATCAACTCAGCTGTAGTTTGTTTTGTGTTGCATCCATTGAGAGTAACTCTGGAACACTAGTGCGTTTGGGAATCATAGTCGCACAAAGATGTTTGGGAATCATAGTCCCACAAAGATGTTTGGGAATCGTAGTCCTGCACACATTTGGGACTCCAAAACCCAGAATTCTGTGACATTTGAGTAGGTCTGTATTGGAGAACGGATACAGTTTTGGCACCACTTTCACTCCAACGGCTCAGTGCTATGGAACTATTGTTGTAGTTTGGAAAGGCACCAAAAATATTTAGCGGAGAAGGCAAGAGAGCTTGCAAAACGACAACTCTCTTGGCATTTGATAACACTGAGCCATGGCACTCAAAGTGGTATCAAACTGCATCCATTCTACCATGTAGACGCACCATTTCTCTCCCCAGCGGAGGCTGCAATTACACTGCCATGTAACACAGTTAGAAGTGTACAATATAGTCAGTGTAGAGCTATATAATGCAGTTCAAACTTGTATTGGATGGTAGCGTAGATCCAATCGGAGGCTTCGAAGTGCCCAAACTTTCTAGAACCACACCTCAATGTCATGTAGTTTGTATTGCATTATGGAACTTCAAAGTCTCCAAACTTTCTGAATCTATACCACAATGTCATGCAGTCTGTCCTGCATTATATGGTCGGTATAGAGAGACATATAATGCAGTTCAGACTTGCATTGAATGGTAGTGTAGATCCAGCTGGAAGCTTCAAAGTCCCCACACTTTGTAGATCTGCACTGCCATGTCGTGCAGTCTGCATTGCATTATATGGTCGGTATGGAGAGACATATAATGCAGTTCAGACTTGCATTGGATGGTAGTGTAGATCAAGATGGAGGCTTCAAAGTCCCCAAACTTTCTGGATCTGCAACGCCGTGTCGTGCAATCTGTATTGCATTATATGGTCAATATGGAGAGACATATAATGCAGTTCAAACCTGCATTGGATAGTAACGTAGATCAAGACGGAGGCTTCGATGTCCCCAAACTTTCTGAATCTATACCACCATGCCATCAGTCTGTATTGCATTATATGGTCAGTATGGAGAGACACATAATGCAGTTCAAATGTGCATTGGATGGTAGCGTAGATCCAGTTGGAAGCTTCAAAGTCGCCAAACTTTCTAGATCTGCACCGCCATGTCATGCAATCTGTATTGCTTTATATGGTCAGTATGGAGAGACATATAATGCAGTTCAGACTTGCGTAGTTCCAGACGAAGACTTCAAAGTCCCCAAACTTTCTGAATCTACACCTCCATGTCACGCAGTTTGTATTGCATTATACATATGTAGAGTGACATATAATGCAGTTCAAACGTGCATTAGGTGGTAGTGTAGATCCAACTGGAGGTTTCAAAGTCCCCAAACTTTCTGGATTTATACCACTATGTCATGCATTCTGTATTGCATTATATGGTCAGTGTGGAGAGACGTATAATGCAGTTCAAAATTGCATTGGATGGTAGTGTAGATCCAGTCGGAGGCTTTGAAGTCCCCAAACTTTCTGGATCTTCACCACCATGTCGTGCAATTTGTATTGCATTATATGGTCAGTGTGGAGAGACATATAATGCAGTTCAGACTTGCATTGAATGGTAGCATAAATCCAGCTAGAGACTTCAAAGTCCCCAAACTTTCGGGACCTACACTATCATGTCATGCAATGTGTATTACATTATATGGTCAGTATGGAGAGACATATAATGCAGTTCAAACATGCATTGGATGGTAGCGTAGATCCAAATAGGGGCTTCGAAGTCGCCAAACTTTCTGAACGTTCACCACCATGTCACACATTTTGTATTGCATTATATGGTCAGTACAGAAAGACATATAATGCAGTTCAAACATGCATTGGATGGTAGCGTAGTTCCAGATGGAGGCTTCGAAGTCGCCAAACTTTCCGACTCTACATCTCCATGTCATGCAGTCTGTATTGCATTATATGGTCAACATGGAGAGACATATAATGTAGTTCAAACATGCATTCGATGGTAGCATAGACCCAGCCCGCAGCTTCGAAGTTGCCAAACTTTCTGAATCTACACCTCCACGTTGTGCAGTTTGTATTGCATTATATATATGTAGAGAGACATATAATGCAGTTCAAACTTGGATAGCAGCATAGCCCCAGCTTCAAACTTTCCACAGTCCCATAGTTGGAGATGAAAGAGAAAAGGGTTCACGCATCTCAAATACAACCCCGTAAAGCATAAAGTGATGATGAAGTTATTGAGTGTGAAAATTGTGATGTGGAAACTTGATTTGGATTCAAACCCACTCACCGCTGATGCAAGGACAGTCTTGAGCATCCATCCTGTTTTTGTGTGTCGGGTCTGGCTGTGCTGCTCTCGGAGAGGAAATAGTCAGGTGCAGTTTTACTCCAGAGGTGTTGCCAGCTGGGCTTTTATATCCAGGCGGAGGAGCTTCGGGTGCAAAAGCCATGCCACCGCCCCCTCTCCGCCTCTCTCCAAGGCACGCCGTGTGCATGGGTTGTGGGGGGAAATGCGTGGGAGGGGAAACTGAGTCACTTGGCTTGCCCCAGCCGAGAAGGAGCTGGCATGTTGCTGGCAGAGTGGGAATCTCTCCCTCCCTGGGCACATGGCATGAATGCAGCTTGGCATCACTTGCACTGCCCTGGCACAATGCTGCCTTATGCATGCAATCCTGGGAGATTTAGGAAGACAACAAAGATTTTGGGCAGAGAAAACTATAGGCCAGATATACAGCCTCCAGGTGTTTTGGACTTCAACTGCCACAATTCCTAACGGTCTACCAGCTTTGTTGAACTCATGAACACATTTATGTGTTGTCGAAGGCATATTGGAGGTCTTTGGAGGGATTTAGAGGAGTTGTAGTTCACCTACATCCCGAGCGCCTTATGAACCCAAACAGTGATGGATTTGGACCCAACTTGGAATGCATACCCGATATGCCCAAATTTCCATAGTGGTGGGTTTGCAGGGGAATTGGCCTGGACATTTTGGAGTTGTAGATACTGGGATTTATAGTTAACATGCAATCAAGAAGCATTCTGAACTCCAGCAAAGATGTAATTGGACCAAACTTGGCACATTAATAATAATAATAATAATAATAATAATAATAATAATAATAATAATCTTTATTTATACCCTGCCACCATCTCCCCGATGGGGAATTGGAGCGGCTTACATGAGGCCAAGCCCAAACAACACATTACAATAGAATAAAACCGAAAACGCAAACCGAAAACGCAAAGAATAAACAACAACATCATCTATATATAAAAATAAAAATGTAATGTTAGTTCATGCTACCATCAGAACTCAAAAACCACTGGGAGAATTGACACCAAATTTGGACACAAGACACCTAACAGTCCAATTTATGTCCTCCACTAAAAAAAATGATTTTGTCATTTGGGAATTGTCGTTGCTGGGATTTATAGTTTACCTACAATCAAAGAGCATTCTGAACTCCACCAATGATGGAATTGGGCCAAACTTATTACACAGGGCTCCCACGAGCAACAGAATAAACTGGAAGGGTTTGGTGGACATTGACCTTGAGTTTGGGAATTATAGTTCACTCACATCCAGAGAGCACTGTAGACTTAAACAATGATGGATCTGGACCAAACTTGGCACGAATATTCCATATGCCCAAATATGAACACAGATGGAGTTTAAGGGAAATAGACCTTGGCATTTGGGAGTTGTTGTTACTGGGATTTATAGTTCACCTACAATCAAAGAGCATTCTGAACTCCACCAATGATGGAATTCAACCAAACATGGCATACAGGCAGGCCTGTAGCGAGGGGGTGGTTTTAGGGGTTCAACCCCCCCCCCCGAAATGTTTCAGATTTCTTTAAAAAAAACCTGGTTTACTCATGAATTTTAACTGGTTAACCAAATCCCCATCCTAAGTCTATGAGACGCAAAAAGTCAAGAGTCCCTCCAGAACTGTAAGCACTATCTCAAGCAAATATTGACAATTTATTCACACGGTCATTACTTGCAGCAATAGCCGATGTAGTGAAGCAACCAAGTTGGGTGTGTGTGTGTTGAATGCTCTCATTAAGGAGTCCAGACTTGGTGGAGGTGGTTGACAGGGGTGGAGCTGCAGGCTATTGAAGGATGCTCTGCCCCCTGCTGTGCTCTTTGCTTCAGCGTGAGCTAGGAGGCAGGTTTCACCCCCCCCCTGAAATTTTCAACCCTCCCCCCGAAATTTTCACCACCAACAATCAAAGAGAATTTTGAACTCCACCAATGATGGAATTCAACCAAACATGGCATACAGGACTTCCATGACCAACAGAACACACTGGAAGGGTTTGGTGGGCATTGACATTGAGTTTGGGAGTTGTAGTTCACCTACATCCAGAGAGCACTGTGGCCTCAAACAATGATGGATCTGGACCAAACTTGACACAAATATTCCATATGCCCAAATATAAACACAGATGGAGTTTGGAGGAAATAGACCTTGACATTTGGGATTTGTAGTTACTGGGATTTATAGTTCACCTACAATCAAAGAGCATTCTGAACTCCACCAATGATGGAATTGAACCAATCATGGCATACAGGACTTCCATGACCAACAGAAAATACTGGAAGGGCTTGGTGGGTATTGACCTTGAGTTTGGGAGTTGTAGTTCACCTACATCCAGAGAGCACTGTGGCCTCAAACAATGATGGATCTGGACCAAACTTGACACAAATATTCCATATGCCCAAATATAAACACAGATGGAGTTTGGAGGAAATAGACCTTGACATTTGGATTTGTAGTTACTGGGATTTATAGTTCACTACAATTAAAGAGCATTCTGAAACCCACAAACAACAGAAATGGGGCAAACTTCCTACACAGGACCCCCATGACCAACAGAAAATACTTAAGGCCATCCAGTCCAACTCTCTTCACCAGGGCAAGAAAATAGAATCAGAGCCCTCCTGACAAAGAGCCATCCAGTCATAAATATAGATAGATAGATAGATAGATGATAGATAGATATGATTCTCTCTCACACACACAGATATAGTATCATAGATTTGAAAGAGACCCTTAAAGAACGTCTATGATATGTTGCATATCCCAGAGTAGGCAAACCAGACACTCTCCACATCAACACTGACAAAGAAACAACAAGAAATACTGTTTACTCACAAGCGTAAAGGAATTACATATATTAGAAACCAACACTTTCTCGTTACTTTATTTTCCAGATCACCAGACTGGGCCACAGCAACACCTGGCAGGGGACGGCTAGTAATTACATAAAACATGTGAATACATAGCAATATAAAAATTACAATGACACAATCACAATGACAATGGGCGGGCTACATGTAATGATTAAAAGAAAAACTAATTGAAACTAATTAAAAACTCGGGAGAGATAAAAGAGAAACGGATTATTTGCGGAGGAGGACTCATTATAGCGGGGGTTGTGGAATCAAACTTTCCCACAAAGGGGAGGGGGACACAACATGTACACAAACCCCTCAGGACCAGCAAAAAAAGTACTGGAACACTTGGAAATTCACTTTGATTTGGGGGAGTTGTAGTTCACTGACATCCAGAGAGCATGGTGAACCCAAATACCAATGGATCTGGACCAAACTTGGCACAATGACCTGATTCATGGCTATAATCACTGGGTTGTTGGGAGTATTTTGGTCTGTATGGCCATGTTCCAGCAGCATTCTCTCCTGAAGTTTCACCTGCCTCTGTGGCTAATAGCATATTATAAATACTGAGGATGCCAGTGACCTTCAGGCAATATGTGTCAGGTGTCTACGGCGCCGAAATGAATTTCTTGTTTAGACAGGAAATTCTTGGCAAGGTTTGTTCAGCCCTTGCCAAGAAACCCCCGTGAAAGCTTTGCCTTAAGGTTGCTGTACGTCGGAAATAACTTGACAACAGCAAGACATGTGTAGGGTTGTATTAGATCCCTCCTATTCTAGGATGTTAATCCGGATGAGCCTGGTTGGTATTTGCATGGGAGGCCAACAACAGAAAGCAGATACCGTAAGCTCTCCACTTAAAAAAAAACACAAACAATCGAAATCCATGCATACTATTAATGATACAGAAGTTATGGAAGGATATACACATTCTGTTTCCCTCCAAGTATACAGTAACAGAGTTGTCAGATTTGAAATTCCTGTTCCCTGCCCCCCTGCCGGCTTAATGGTGATTGGCTGGCGCCTCTACAGCTGGAAGGAGGCTTGACCACCTCCTGAACGCCTGGGCCAATCGTTGGGCTTCTGCCGCCTCGGCGAATCAGGAGAGAAGGAGGCGGGACAAGGGAAAACAATGTGTTCTTGAGTGGATTATGGAGATTAGGATATGTTCAAGTGACCAGCGAGGCCTGGAGGCCTGCGAGCCAGTCTTTGCTATTGTCCTTGAATGGTTGCAATAAACGTTGATTGCAATAAAGCCTGCCATAATCTGGATTTTTCCAGTGCTGAGACACAGAAACAATCCAGACAGCAACAACAGCCAGGCACTCATCCAGCACCCGAGGGTTATCCGGAAAGTAAGGTTACAAGGCACATAGCTCTTGCTGGGAATTTTCTCAGGGAAAGTTGGTCTCACTGCCATGTAGCAGAAAGCCAGGAGAAGCGAACGAGCAATACCAGTCGACAGTAGCTCATCAACTGGCATTGTGGTGAAGGTTAGAGAAGAGCATCCTCATTCTGTTTCCCTCCAAGTGCTAAGTTTGTGTTGTAATACACTATCTAAATGCTAATGAAATCATGGAGGAATTTAAAAGGGTCTGGCCCTGAAGGAGAGAGCCTGCAGACCCACCAAAGAGGGCTCGCTACAATGGTGAGCAAAGAGAAGCCCAATTTAAAAGGTTTTTCCTAAGTTCCCAAAAGAAATCTCACCAAAGTTGAAGGAAGCGCCACTGAGATGATTTTACTGCGATTCAGCTGGAAAGGATACAAAGCAGCAATATTTCACCAAGCTAAGCATAACATGTACACAAATAAAAGCCTTTTTTATACAGTAACAGAGTTGTCAGATTTGAATTTCCCGTTCCCTGCCCCCCTGCCGGCTTAATCATGATTGGCTGGCGCCTCTACAGCTGGAAGGAGGCTTGACCACCTCCTGAGCGCCTGGGTCAATTGTTGGGCTTCTGCCGCCTCGGCGCCTCGACGAATCAGGAGAGAAGGAGGTGGGACAAGGGGAAACAATGCGTTCTTGAGTGGATTATGGAGATTAGGAGATGTCCAAGTGACCAGCGAGTCCTGGAGGCCTGCAAGCCAGTCTTTGCTATTGTCCTTAAATGGCTGCAATCAACATTGACATTGACATTGATTGTCTGGCAAGCCTGCCATAATCCGGATTTTTCCAGTGCTGAGACACAGAAACAATGAGGGAATCTTGGTGGTGGTTTTGGTGGATGAAAAGTTGAATCGGTGACAGATTAGGCAAAAGCGTCAGGAAAAAGGAGAAATATAGAAAGATAGAAATCATGATATAGAAAACATACCCACTTATCCCTCCCACCAGAGTCCCATAGAAGTTCAAGACAGCACATAAGTGTACAGGGAGGTGGTTTCTCAGTAATAAGGGGGAGGAAATAAGGGGGATGAAAGAGAGAAGGAAGGAAAGACAAAAGGCAAGGAAGGAGGGAAGGAGAAAGAGGGACGTAAAGAAGGGAGGGAGGGAAGAAAGAAGGAAAGAGAGAAGGAAGGAAAGACAAAAGGGAAGGAAGGAGGGAAGAGTGGAAGGCAAGGAAGGAGGGAAGGAGAAAGAGGGACGTAAAGAAGGGAGGGAGGGAAGAAAGAAGGAAAGAGAGAAGGAAGGAAAGACAAAGGGGAAGGGAAGAGAAAAGGAGAGAGGGGAGGAGGGAGGAAAGAGGAAAAGAAGGAAGGACAAAAAGGAAGGATGGAAGGAGAAAGAGGGGGTAAGGGAGGGAGGGAAGGAAGAAGGAAAGAGAAGGAAGGAAGGAAGGAAGGAAGGAAGGAAGGAAGGAAGGAAGGAAGGAAGGAAGGAAGGAAGGAAGGAAGGAAGGAAGAAAGGAGAAAATGAGAGAGGGAAGGAGGGAGAAAACAGGGAAAGAAGGAAGAGCAAAAGGAAGGATGGAAGGAGAAAGAGGGAGGTCCCACAGTAGCTTGACGTGTTCATTCTTGTTAACTTTTTCAGGCTTGTGATCCCACCAGTTCTTTGTTGCAGACAGATGGTATTTGTGGCACAAGTTCCAATGACTCATCTGAGCAACGGTGTTGTGCCTCTGCTTGTAGTCTGTCTGCGCAATCTTCTTGCAGCAGCTGAGGATGGGATCTATTGTTTCATCTGTTTCCTTGCAAAGTCTACATTTGGGATGATGATGATGATGATGATGATGATGATGATGATGATTATTATTATTAGATGCATCTTGTGTTTCAGAAATGCAATGAATGGCTAGAAATAAAATGAGTCACACTTCCCATCCCTGGCTGTCTGAACCAGGCCAGCAAGTGCACACTCATCGCGCTTCCAGTTTGCAAAGTTGGTCTCGTGAGGAGTGAAATTATAAGGCGCCGGCTTGTTAAAATTGTGCAACTGAGAATTAAAGCAAATGAGCGGCTGCTACCCCAACCGCATGACGACGGCTGCTCACATTTGAGTCTAGGAATACACCTTTGCAGATGCCGCTTTGACCACTCATTTGCTCGGTGGTTTGAGAAGAAGAGATGCTTGAAAGCCAACGCTTGTGGCTTCTCCTTCCAAATTTAGCCATCAGATCTGACCTCATTTCCAAGGAATACACACATATTTATATATATAGACATACACCAAAACCACACATCTTAGAGCCTTGCTTCTCCTTTGTCTCGCAGTTCGAATCCTTTCGTTAACCAACTTTCCTTGCAGCTCTACCAGTTGCCATCTGCTCACACACAGAAAACCAGGATAACCCTATCTAAAACACTGGAGTAGAATCAAAGAATCAAAGAGTTGGAAGAGACCTCATGGGCCATCCAGTCCAACCCCATTCTGCCAAGAAGCAGGAATATTGCATTCAAATCACCCCTGACAGATGGCCATCCAGCCTCTGTTTAAAAGCTTCCAAAGAAGGAGCCTCCACCAAACTCTGGGGCAGAGAGTTCCACTGCTGAACGGCTCTCACAGTCAGGAAGTTCTTCCTCAAGTTCAGATGGAATCTCCTCTCTTGTAGTTTGAAGCCATTGTTCCATTGCGTCCTAGTCTCCAGGGAACGAGAAAACAAGCTTGCTCCCTCCTCCCTGTGGCTTCCTCTCACATATTTATACATGGCTATCATATCTCCTCTCAGCCTTCTCTTCTTCAGGCTAACCATGCCCAGCTCCTTAAGCCGCTCCTCATAGGGCTTGTTCTCCAGACCCTTGATCATTTTAGTCGCCCTCCTCTGGACACATTCCAGCTTGTCAATATCTCTCTTGAATTGTGGTGCCCAGAATTGGACACAATATTCCAGGTGTGGTCTAACCAAAGCAGAATAGAGCATGGGGAGCATGACTTCCCTGGATCTAGACACTAGGCTCCTATTAATGCAGGAGCATAGTGGCTAGATCTAGGGAAGTCATGCTACCCCTCTATTCAGATAGATGCAGTCTATCCCAATGCAATTTTCTGAATAAAGCCCCCAAAGAACCCCAGGAATAGGATTAAAAGCCAAAACACCCAAGAGAAAAAAAATGTTTTATTATTATTATTATTATTATTATTATTATTATTATTATTAACTAGACATCCCCTGCCACACGTTGCTATGGCCCACATGGAGGTTCTGTGTGGGAGGTTTGGCCCAATTCAATTGTTGGTGGGGTTCAGAATGCTCTTTGACTGTAGGTGAACTATAAATCCCAGCAACTACAACTCCCAAATGTCAAGATTCTATTTTCCCCAAACTTCACCAGTGTCCACATTTGGGCATATTGAGTATTCGTGTAGAGTTTGGTCCAGATCCATCATTGTTTGAGTTCATGGTGATCTCTGTATGTAGGTGAACTACAACTCCAAAACCAAAGGACACTGCCCACCAAACCCTTCCAGTATTTTCAGTTGGTCATGGGAGAACTGTGTGCCAAGTTTGGTTCAATTCCATCTTTGGTGGGGTTCAGAATACTCTTTGATTGCAGGTGAACTATAAATCCCAGCGATTACGACTCCCAAATGACAAAATCATTTTTTTTTTGAGTGAAGGACATACATTGGGTTGTTAGGTGTCTTGTGTCCAAATTTGGTGTCAATTCATCCAGTGGTTTTTGAGTTCAGTTAATACCACAAACGAACATTACATTTGTATTTATATAGATGATGATGATGATGATGATGATGATGATGATGATGATGATGATGATTGTGTTTTTCAGTGTTTTTATGAGTGATGGTCACTTGTTGGCCTGATAGGTGTCTTGTGTCCAAATTTGGTGTCAATTCGTCCAGTGGTTTTTGAGTTCTGTTAATCCCACAAACGAACATTACATTTTTATTTATATTATTATATTATATTATATTATATTATATTATATTATATTATATTATATTATATTATATTATAATTATTATTATTATTATTATTATTATTATTATTATTATTAATAATAATAATAATAATAACAATCCTCCACTTTCCTCCCTTAGATGAGACTCAAATGCTTCCTATACATCTGAAGTTTAGTTGGAAGGTAACTTGCTACACAAAATACCCCCAAAGCATGATATTCCATTCGATCTCGGAAGCTAAGCAGGGTCAGCCTTGGATAGTTATTTGGATGGGAGACCGCCACTGAATCCCAGGTGCTATATTGCAGAGAAAGGAGCTGGCAAAACCACCTCTGGGTCTTCCTTACCATAAGGAAACCCTATGGAATTGATGGGACTTCCATAAATTAACTGGTAACTTGTAGTATCCAAACAGACACACAACAAGTAACAATAATCCAGCGTTAGGATTGGATTTGCCTCCAAACTGTTGGAAAAAGGGCAAAAGAAGGTGAGATCAAAAGCACCAACACGTTTTAATTCATAGTAGGGTATCAAGGTTTAGACCAGAAGCCATTTTGCATACAAAATAAATTAAAAACGTCATAAAATGGCATCAATATATAAATGTATTACATAAAATTATTGGCAGGTAGTTCTTGCATGTTAAAATTCACTACCAAAATACAACAAAAGTGTATTAAACGACAAAATTAAAATTCAGATGGGATAAAGTTAGATATTTAGAATAGAATAGATTTGAAGTTTGGATTAGGGATCTGGATTTGAATCCACACTTCGCTGGAAACCCATAGGGACACATCTTCACTGTGGAATGAATGCAGTTTGATAACACTTTAATTACGGCTGTTCAATGCTATTGAATAATAGGAGTTGTAGTTTTACAAGGGCGTTAGCCTTCCCTGCCTCAACAAATTACAACTCCCAGGATTCGATTGCATGGAGCCACGGTGGCTAAAGTGGTGTCAAACTGCATTCATTCTGCAGCGTAGATGCTTCTGAAGTCACGTCAAAGCTCAAGTGAGTGAGCCAATCTGTATCAGCAAGAATAATTAGGTGCTTGGCTTTGGGCTGGAGCACTTCCTGTGTGTTTATTTGCTTTAAAGGGTGTTCTCCCAACCTTTGCAAAGGCTCTGCCCAATGCACAATGAATTCGAGATCCCAGTTCCTAGATTTGGTGACACAGAAGATTAGATAATATTGTCCGCTCCGCCAGACTGCTCCGGGAACAATGGCAGATTGTGGATTGTTCAAGGCAGGGCTTTGTTACTCATTATGTAAATTTCTGGCTGGAAATTTTTAAACAAAGGTGGAAATTCCCTGTAATGTTTGCACCGAAAGTGGTGTTAAACTGCATTAATTCTATAATGTGGATGCACCCTTTGGTCAGAGAGTCCTTTTGCATTAGCCATGCTATGCCAGAGGTCTCTTGCCCTTCCTATTCTGTTGTCTTCTTCCACTTCCATGCATTGCTTGTTTAAAAATATTTACTTATCTCTTCTGGCTAACCTCTGAAATTGCAGAAGGACAAGAGACCTCTTCCAGAAAATTAGAAATATTGGAGGTAAATTTCAGGCAAAAATTGCCATGATAAGAAACAAAGATGGCAAGGACCTAACAGAAGCTGAAGAGATCAAGAGAAGGTGGTGGGACTATACAGAAGATCTGTATAGGAAGGATAATAATAACGAGGATAGTTTTGACGGTGTGGTGAGTGAATTAGAACCAGACATCCTGAGGAGTGAGGTTGAATGGGCCTTAAGAAGCCCATTCAACCTCACTCCTATTCAACCTCACTCCTGGATATCAAGGATAGTTTTGACGGTGTGGTGAGTGAATTAGAACCAGACGTCCTGAGGAGTGAGGTTGAATGGGCCTTAAGAAGCATTGCTAACAAGGCAGCAGGAGATGACGGGATCCCAGCTGAACTGTTTAAAACCTTGAAAGAGAATGCTCTCAAGGTGATGCATGCCATATGCCAGGGTTTTCTCCCAACCCTGCTATACGTCTGCAAGATGTGGACAGTTTACAGACGTCACATGCAACTCCTGGAATGATTCCATCAGCGCTGCCTCCGGAAAATCCTGCAAATTTCTTCGGAAGACAAGTGGACAAATGTCAGCATCCTGGAAGAAGCAAAAACCACCAGCATTGAAGCGATGATCCTCCGCCATCAACTCTGCTGGACTGGCCATGTTGTCCAGATGCCCGACCACCATCTCCCAAAGCAGTTGCTCTACTCCGAACTCAAGAACGGAAAACGGAACATTGATGGGCAGGGAAAGAGATTTAAAGATGGGCTCAAAGCCAACCTTAAAAACTCTGGCATAGACACCGAGAACAGGGAAGCCCCTGCTCTTGAGTGCTCCAGTTGGAAGCAGTGCTGCACAATTTGAAGAGGCATGAATGGAGGGCGAAAGAGAGAAACGTGCCAAGAGGAAGGCGCATCAAGCCAACCCCAACCGGGACTGCCTTCCACCTGGAAACCAATGCCCTCACTGCGGGAGAAGATGCAGATCAGGAATAGAGCTCCACAGGTTTCTACAGACCCACCCTGGAGGATTATCCTACTCGGACAACGAGGGATTGCCTAAGTAAGTAAGTCCCCATAGTCACCTACAGATGTGAGAGCTGGATCATAGGGAAGGCTGAGCAAAGGAAGATAGATGCTTTTGAACTGTGGTGTTGGAGGAAAGTTCTGAGATTGCCTTGGACCACGAGAAGATCCGACCAGTCCATCCTCCAGGAAATAAAGCCCGACTGCTCATTGGAGGGAAGGATATGAGAGGAAAAGATGAAGTACTTTGGCCACATCATGAGAAGAAAGAAAAGCTTAGAGAAGACAATGATGCTGGGGAAAATGGAAGGAAAAAAGACTAGGGGCTGACCAAGGGAAGATGGATGGATGGCATCCTTGAAGTGAACTGGATTGACCTTGAAGGAGCTGGAGGTGGTGACGGCCGACAGGGAGCTCTGGTGTGGGTTGGTCCAGGAGGTCACGAAGAGTCGGAAATGACTGAATGAATGAACAACAACATGCTATGCCAACTGTAATGAATCCCTTAACTTAGCTGGTTAGCTTAAGCCTAAGGGAGTGGGCCTGGTGAAGCCACGGCATCCATTTTAGAAAAGGGAGACATGGAGAAGCCATTTTAGTTAGGTTTGCCTTGAGAGGGCATGTTCAAGTCTTAGAAAGAAAATCGGAAGGCTAGGATTGGTTAGAAAGAGGGGGCAGAGCCTAAGTGGTCTAGAAGGAAAAAGTATCCTTAAAAACAGAAGCTTGAAGTCCCAGTTTGGTCAGTGAAAGTTTGGAGCTGTTAGAGAGAAGAAGAGTTGGAGTTAGTCAGAGCGAGTTTGGGTTTAGGGAAGAAGATTTGGGTTAGTCTTTTGTGAAGTATTCAGAGTAGCTATTGAGTAAATAGCTAGAATACTGTGGAGGAGAAGTACCCCGTTAGTGGACTGTTCAATTCCTAGGGAAGTCTAGTTCAGGGTATTTTTGGCTAGATTCCTAAGGGGCAGTTTGAAGTAATTTTCTGTGGTGGAACTTTGAAGACTTGTAACCCAGAAGGTTTTAAGATTTTGACTCTAACGCAACCACAACTGGCTTTTTATGCCAGTATTTTACTGAAACCATTAAGCATTTGTACCTGAATATTTCAAGCCAGTTCAATAAACATTCTAGTTCTTTTATTCAACTTATACCAGCCTCAGTGTGAATACCTTTGTGGTCAAAGTATTACTAAAGCCAGCTTCACAGCAGCCTCTAAGAAACTATAGCGGCACAGTGTGTGTTACAGAACAAACACTCAATATTACCTCCGCCTGATTAATATTGAAATGGTGGCAGCGGACTCATCTGAAGAAGCAATTAAAGTCTCTCAGTTGTGTTTCCCAGTTCCTACCTTTTTAAAATACGAAGTGTCTCACCCTCTTCTCTGGTCTAATCTCACCTGATATTGTTATAATCAGTGGGATATACTTCAACATTTAAAAGTAAAGAGATACTTAAATATACAGTTGGTTCAGCAACCATACTCCCTCTTCCTTTTGACGGCTTTATAATTTTGGCTGGGATTATTTTATATATTTCCCCGTCAATAAATTAATTAAAATACTACATTGTTGCTTTATACCAATCTAGGATGGAAAGGACTGTATTTGGATCCTTTCTGAGATGGCCATATTTGGACATCTTGATTCAGTTGCCACCTTAGATGAACGTTGTGAATTTAAAACAGCGAATATGTCAACATGGAGGAGATGGCAGACAAAAGGGAGCAAAATACATTCCACTATATAACACAATTTTTGTTCCTTAGTGTTGTTTTTCTCAAGCGATGCATCAAAACAAATGAGTCAGCAACTGGCATTGGCTTCTCTTTCTCCGAACATCAATGAGAAAATACTTGATGGGTGATATTGGAGTGATGATGTGCCAATGGTTAATTAATTTTCTAGACAGAAATGTATAGGCAAGATTAACTTGTGGAAACTGATTATTTGCGGTTTGAGGAGAGGATCGTTGGAATTCTGGGTCAAAACACAAAGCTCAATCCAACAGATCCAACTGATATATTTTATGTATTGTCGAAGGCTTTCATGGCTGGAATCAATAGGTTCTTGTGGGTTTTTTTGGGCTATATGGCCATGTTCTAGAGGCATTTTCTCCTGACGTTTCACCTGCATCTATGGCAAGCATCCTCAGAGGTAGTGAGGTGACCATGTACCAGCCTGTACATGGTAGAAGGAAGCCATGTACAGGCTGGAGTTTCCTATTCTGGAAAGGCACACCGGAACAGCCAGGTCTTCAAACTCTTCCTAAAGACTGCCAGCGTAGGGACCTGTCTAATGCTTTTGGGGAGGGTGTTCCAGACTCAGGGGGTCACCACGGAAAAGTCCCTGTCTCGCGTCCCCACCAGACGTGCCTGCGACGCAGGTGGGATCGCGAGCAGGGCCTCTCCGGATGAGCGAAGAGAATGCGTGGGTTCGTAGATGGAGATGCGGTCACGCAGGTAGGATGGTCTCAAACCATTTAGGGCTTTGTAGGTAAGCACTTGCACCTTGAATTGGGCTCGGAAAATAAACAGCAGCCAATGGAGCTCCTTGAACAGGAGGGTTGACCTCTCTCTGTAAGGAGCCCCAGTTAACATCCTGGCTGCTGCCCGTTGGACTAGTTGAAATTTCCAAGCCTTTTTGAAGGGCAGCCCCATGTAGAGTGCATTACAGTAATCCAATCTAGAGGTGACCAAGGCATGGACTATCCCGGCCAGATCAGCCTTTACGAGTTACGGTCGCAGTTGGCACACGAGTCTCAATTGTGCAAAAGCCCTCCCGGACACCGCCGACGCCTGAGCCTCAAGCGTAAGTGATGAATCCAAGAGGACCCCCAAGCTGTGGACCTGTGACTTCAGGGGGAGTGTAACCCCGTCCAGCACAGGCTGCCACCCTATACCCCCGATCCAGTTTACGATCGACCAGGAGGACCTCTGTCTTGTCGGGATTGATCTTCAGCTGCTTCATCGTCATCCAGATAGCCACAGCGGCCAGGCACTTGTCCAGCACCCAAGAGGCCTCCTTGGAGTTAGGTGGAAATGAGTAGTAGAGTTGTGTGTCATCTGCATAGAGATGGCACCTCACTCCAAAACTCTGGATGACCTCTCCCAGCGGTTTCATGTAGATGTTAAAAAGCATGGGAGACAAGAGAGAGCCTTGCGGGAACCCGCAGGTCAAAGGCCTGTGCTGAACAGCTCTCCAAGTTAGGAAGTTCTTCCTCGTGCCCCAGTCTTAGTCTCCAGGGCAGCAGAAAACAACCTTGGTCCTTCCTCTTTATGACTTCCCCTCCCATCGTGACCCATGCATGTAGATGACAATTCCCAGAATCCCCAGCCTGACCTTGAAAACGTAATTTATGTATGTCACAGTGGTGATTCCAGCCATGAAGTTTTTGACAACAATGGGTGGCGCAATTGGTTAAACCCTTGTGTTGGCAGGACTGCTGACAGACACGTTGGCGGTTCGTATCCGGGGAGTGGTGTGAGCTCCCGTCTCAGCTCTAGCTTCCCATGCGGGGACATGAGAGAAGCCTCACTCAGGATGGTAAAATATCAAAACATCCGGGCGTCCCCAGGGGAACGTCATAGAATCATAGAATCCTAGAGTTGGAAGAGACCTCATGGGCTATCCAATCCAACCCCATTCTGCCAAGAAGCAGGAATATTGCATTCAAATCACCCCTGACAGATGGCCATCCAGCCTCTGTTTAAAAGCTTCCAAAGAAGGAGCCTCCACCACACTCCAGGGCAGAGAATTCCACTGCTGAACGGCTCTCACAGTCAGGAAGTTCTTCCTCATGTTCAGATGGAATCTCCTCTCTTGTAGTTTGAAGCCATTGTTCCGTGTCCTAGTCTCCAGGGCAGTAGAAAACAAGCTTTCTCGCTCCTCCCTGTGGCTTCCTCTCACATATTTATACATGGCTATCATATCTCCTCTCCGCCTTCTCTTCTTCAGGCTAAACATGCCCAGCTCCTTAAGCTGCTCCTCATAGGGCTTGTTCTCCAGACCCTTGATCATTTTAGTCGCCCTCCTCTGGACACATTCCAGCTTGTCAATATCTCTCTTCAATTGTGGCGCCCAGAATTGGACACAATATTCCAGGTGTAGTCTAACCAAAGCGGAATAGAGTATGGGGAGCATGACTTCCCTAGATCTAGACACTATGCTCCTATTGATCCAGGCCAAAATCCCATTGGCTGTCCTTGCAGACGGCCAATTCTCTCACACCAGAAACGACTTGCAGGTTCTCAAGTTGCTCCTGACATGAATAAACACACATACACAATTTATGTATGTGTTTAAAGTCAAATAGTTTGGGACACAAGCTGGTTGTTGTTCTTGGTTCACCTCTGCCTACATACTGACAGAGGCCTGGATCCTGACACCGTTCCATCTCCGAAGCTGAATCCTTGAAACTACAGCAGGAAATGTCATATTTGAAAAAGGTCTCACCCCAAATTCTGCCCTTAAAAAGCAACCTCTGGGTGTCCAATCTTCTCACAAGCCCCCAAAATGGGATAATTTCTCTCATTGAACTACACCTGAGTAGGATTTGGCTACCTATTTGTGCTTGATTGGAACAAAACGTTGCATGCGCTGAGGTTTGTCCAGACCTGCCTGCGAGATGAAAGGCTTTGCTTTCCCTTTGATGGGAGCCAGAGGTTCTCATAAATGCTAATAGAAGGTACATTAATAGGGAAAAAGACAGTTATAGAGGGTTGTGGGAGGAATAAATATTGCTCTTCATTGCCCACCCCCTGGCTAATCCAATGGAAAAAAATGGATATCAAAGCTCTAAGGTTTCCACATTGTGACCACATTGGGCCAGAATTAACTTCATGATCCATCCCATATTCCTATTGTATTGCAAAATGGTGGGCCAGTTGGCAGATCCAGATCAAATCAGCAAGCAGTTTATTGAAGAACACATGTAGGCAAAGCAGCAAAAATGGCAAAACAGTAAAAGTCCAAATATATAAAATAATCCATAAGGTTCAAGGGAAAACAAGATCCACAAATACATAAAAATCCATGGAACTAGGCATTGTTAATCATGAAACAAGAGAGCAGGAAAAATCTCAACGACAAATCTTAGACTTGGCAAAAACTTGGTACATGAAACTAAGAGCACTTGGAAGCAAGACCGTCATGAAATTCCAACGTTGACCCAATTGAGGCAACTCTTTCAAGGCTTTTCCAGATTCCAAAACTAAAAGGAAAGTATTTCTCTTGACCTTCCCACCAGATAAAGATTTGTTATTTCTCTTTTACTGTAAAAGATCAGATCGTCTTAGTCTCTGAAGATTCTGTCTCTGTTTACTAAAACTTTCTATCCAAGCTCTCATTACCTTTCTCTCATTAACTTCTGCACCTGACAAATCACCTTCAGACAGTTGTTCTGAGAAAGACTGTGAAGGGGCTCTCCCAGGAATGTGACCTTGTGAATCTTCTTGAGACAGCTCGGGCCTCTCATCTCAGCTTAACTCAGGCCCAAGCAACCCTCATCCTCATTGCCCACCATCAGGAACATCAGACACAATCACAGGCTAAACAGGCTGACATACAACACCAAGCACCAATTGTTAGTAACAAAACTACCAACTCTATTTCCCCCCTTTAATGAGGTTTCTTTTGGGTGTTTTTCATCAAATTAGACATTAGGGAGAAAAGAACATCAAAAGCTATAAGAGTCTCTTCTGTTTGAATGACAACTTTTCCCTCTCAGTGGAACTTTCCAACTATAAATCCTTTATTTCAAGTGTAAAATGGGAGAAAAAACAAAGGCAGCTTTCTGTTGGAGTTCAGCCTGTGATTGTGTCTAATGATCAGGGTACTCTGGATGTTGGGAGTGACAATGATGAGGTTGCTCTAGACCAGTGGTTCTCAACCTGGGGTCCCCAGATGTTTTTGGCCTTCAACTCCCAGAAATCCTAACAGCTGGTAAACTGGCTGGGATTTCTGGGAGTTGTAGGCCAAAACACCTGGGGACCCACAAGTTGAGAACCACCGCTCTAGATGCAGAAAATGACAATGGGATTCCCGTTCAAAGTGACTTTTCTGATGGGAATGTTCCTGAAGGGTTTGGGGAGGATGGTCTGTTCCCTGGGCCTGGATTGCTATCAGAGAAATCCCAAGGCATTGAGCCCGAGAAAGGCTCGGTATCTGGGCCAGCTGCAGAAATTAATGACCCAGTAGATAGGAGAAGTGCTTTCAGTCAGCAAAGAAAAACAAGCCAAGCTCTAAGGCGATCTGCCAGATTGCAGGAGAGACTGATAGCAGATTCAAGGCTGAGAAGAAATCCATTCCTGGCTGTTTAAGATATAGAGTAGATTAGGGGATAAAAGTGCCAAGGACAGAATCTGTAGTCAGACGAAGCAATGTTGGAATTGAGTCAAGAAGTCATCTCAGGTCCCTGGAAGCCTTATCTTGATTAGATTCCTGTATCCAGCACCTTGTAATTTCCATGTTGAATTGCCTTGTTATTTCCATGCTGAAGTGCCTTGTTTGACTGTGCATCCCCCCCTTGTGGGAAAGCCGATTCCACAACCCCCACTATAATGAGTCCTCCTCTGCAAATAATCTCTCTCTCTCTTATCTCGCCTGAGTTTTTAATTAGTTTTAATCAGTTTTGCTTTTAATCATTACATGTTGCCCGCCCATTGTCATTGTGATTGTGCCTATTGTAATTTTATATTGCTATGTATTCACATGTATTATGTAATTATGTTGTTGTTTATTGTTTATTGTTTGCGTTTTCGGTTTTACTTTATTGTAAATTGTTGTTTGGGCTTGGCCTCATGTAAGCTGCTCCGCGTCCCCACTAGTGAGATGGTGGCGGGGTATAAATAAAGATTATTATTATTATTATTATTATTATTATTATTATTATTATTGATTCATGCTCAAGTTTTGGGATTTTGCCTTGGAAGTTACGGTATTTGTTTTCATGAACTCTGATGGACTATTTCCTGGACTTGTTGTTCCTATCTTCCTTTTCTACCTAATTGGATTTACCTATTTTTGTGGAGAGTGAGGTTGAATGGGCCTTAAGAAGCATTGCTAACAACAAGGCAACAGGAGACGACGGGATCCCAGCTGAACTGTTTAACATCTTAAAAGACGATGCTGTCAAGGTGATGCATGCCATATGCCAGCAAATATGGAAAACACAAGAATGGCCATCAGACTGGAAAAAATCAACTTATATCCCCATACCAAAAAAGGGAAATGCGAAAGACTGCTCAGACTTCCGTACAGTGGCCCTTATTTCTCATGCCAGTAAGGTAATGCTCAAGATCCTGCAAGGAAGACTCCAGCAATACATGGAGCGAGAGTTGCCAGATGTTCAAGCTGGGTTTAGAAAAGGCAGAGGAACGAGAGACCAGATTGCCAATATCCGCTGGATAATGGAGAAAGGCAGGGAACTTCAGAAAAACATCTATTTCTGCTTCATTGACTATTCTAAAGCCTTTGACTGTGTGGATCATAATAAATTGTGGCAAGTTCTTGGTGGGATGGGCATACCAAGCCACCTTGTCTCTCTCCTGAGGAATCTGTACAAGGACCAAGTAGCAACAGTAAGAACTGACCACAGAACAACAGACTGGTTCAAGATTGGGAAAGGCGTACGGCAAGGCTGCATCCTCTCACCCAACCTTTTTAACTTGTATGCAGAACACATCATGCGAGGATGTGCGGGCTTGAGGAATGCAAAGCTGGGGTGAAAATGGCTGGAAGAAACATTAACAACCTCAGATATGCAGATGACACCACTCTGATGGCCGAAAGCGAGGAGGAGCTGAGGAGCCTTCTAATCAAGGTGAAAGAAGAAAGCGCAAAAGCCGGGTTGCAGTTAAACATAAAAACCAAGATTATGGCAACAAGAATGATTGACAACTGGGAAATAGAGGGAGAAAATGCGGAGGCCGTGACAGACTTTGTATTTCTAGGCGCAAAGATTACTGCAGATGCAGACTGTGGCCAGGAAATCAGAAGACGCTTCCTTCTTGGGAGGAGAGCAATGTCCAGTCTCGATAAAATAGTAAAGAGTAGAGACATCAGACTGGCAACCAAGATCCATTGCCTAGTCAAAGCCATGGTATTCCCTGTAGTAACCTACGGATGTGAGAGCTGGACCTTAGGGAAGGCTGAGCGAAGGAAGAGATGCTTTTGAACTGTGGTGTTGGAGGAAAGTTCTGAGAGTGCCTTGGACTGCGAGAAGATCCAACCAGTCCATCCTCCAGGAAATAAAGCCCAGCTGCTCACTGGAGGGAAGGAGACTAGAGACAAAGTGGAAGTACTTTGGCCACATCATGAGGAGACAGCAAAGCCTAGAGAAGACATGCTGGGGAAAGTGGAAGGCAAAAGGAAGAGGGGCCAACCAAGGGCAAGATGGATGGATGGCATCCTTGAAGCGACTGGACTGACCTTGAAGGAGCTGGGGGTGGTGACGGCCGACAGGGAGCTCTGGCGTGGGCTGGTCCATGAGGTCACAAAGAGTCGGAGACGACTGAACGAATGAACAATTTTTTGTGGATTGCTTTTTGCAGCTATTTCTTTTAATTATCTTCAATAAACTGCTTGCATTTTACTCAGATGTGTGGTGTTTACAGTCAGAGGGCTTCCTGGCCTGGAGTGCAACACTTCCTATGTTTCCTCTTCCTCTTTTCTTGGGGAGGCAAGTTGCACTTTTATTGATATTTGTTGATATTTATATTGGTTGATATTTATTTCTGCCATGTCGGATAAATAAAAGGTAAAAGGAAGCAGAGCAAACTGTTGCCTTTTCAGGTGCTTTTCAATGGCATTATTTCCTTAAGACATTTTGTTGCAAATGTTCTCTTTCCCATCCCTAGGAAGGACAAATTGTACCAAAATCCTTTAAACCCCTTTATGAGCTAACACTTGCTCTGAGTTGGTCAAACCATAACAAAAACACAAGAGGTTCTTTTGAAAATCTTTTGGGGGTTGTTTGCTAATTTTCCAAAGTAGAGGGAAGTTTTTCGAGAGAGCCAACTAACATCAAAGCCTGCGGATGCCAAGGAGGCACTTGTCAGTGCTTGTCCAATTCGGCTCCTTCGTTAAGTTCAAAAATAATAATAATATTAAGGACTGGCACGCAAATGGTAATTTCTGCAATAACGTTGCCTGTGTTTCATAATAATAAGAGCAAAGTAAAGATCTGGAGACAGTATGAAGCTCCATTGAATTAGCCCGGAGTTGGAGAGACATTTGTTGTCATAAGAGATTCTGAACTTCTTGTTTGGGTTCATAGTACGCTCTAGATATAGATGAACTACAACTCCTATCAATCTCTCCAAAGACCCCGAGTATTTTTGTGTGCCAAGTTAGTTCCAGGTCCACCATTGGTGGAGTTCAGAGTGCTGAACTATACATCCCAGTACCTACAACTCCTATAAATTGTTGCACTTCAGAACAGGAAATGGCCCCTCTGACGAAAAACTCACCACACGTTGAGTGAAGGAGCAATCCTTTTTATTAAAACTGAGCAAAAAAGCCAGTAGAAATAAATGCTTGTAAAGATAGAAGATTCCAAAAACAATAAGGCATTCAAAGGCAGCCAGATAAAACAGTGTCCAAACGTAGCAATCAAAAGCAATGTCCAAAAAGCATGAAAATGCAACCCAAGGCAATGATTATCCAGACAGGAATCAAACAAGAAGCAAGAACAAAACAGACGCTGCTAGTCAACTTGAAAGGCTAGTCAGCTTGAAACCCTGAAGACGAAACCACTTGAACAGGAATTCCATGAGGCTTATGCTTGGTTTCCAAATGATGCCTGATCTGACAAGATTTTCTACAGGCAAACCTTAAATCCCAAGAACTGGTTTCGTTTTCCACCAGTCTTTGACCTTAACTGACGAATTCTTTTGGATCATTCTACGTAAACATTGGGCCTCTTGTCGATTCTGGCTAATCTCCAGCCACCAACTCTGCTTATCTGACTCCTCATTAACTTTACCAGGTGTCAGACTGTTTTCCAAACTAGAATCTGAAGGGTTCACAGATGGAGGGAGTAAACCTTTCTCCCAAGGCCTGACAGGAACATTCTCATGAGAATCTGCCCTTTGCACCGAAGCCTCTCTGTCAGTGTCTGCATGAAACTCATTGACCAAAGTGTCTCCATCTTGTACCTCAGAGTCAGTCCCAGCATCCCCCACATCAGAAGCAACAGGAGACTGATTTCCCTCCTCATTACGCACATCAGACACAGAAACATCAGGAGACTGAAACACATTCACAGGTTCAAGCACAGGCTCAGATTCAATGACAGGCTAAGTTTGGGGTGAATTCTCCAAAACCTGTCTAATATTTTCAGTTGCTGGAGCCCCCGGTGGCGCAGTGGGTCAAACCCCTATGCCGGCGGGACTGAAGACCGACAGGTCACAAGCAGAGGCAGCCCTAGGTAATTTTCAAAGGTAAGCAAACAGTATTTTGCCCCCCCCCCAATCACTGATATATATTTCTGTTCATCGTGGGAGTTCTGTGTGCCATATTTGGTTCAATTCCATCATTGGTGGAGTTCAGAATGCTCTTTGATTGTAGGTGAACTATACATCCCAGTAACTACACTTGCCGCACTTGCTCCCTTGCCTGGCCCGCTTTGGGTCCGGAGGCGTGCCTGAAGTCCCCGGCGTGTGCACCAAAAGTCACCTCTTCTCCTGACTTTCTCCTCAGCCATTGGGACCAAGAGAGAGAGAGACAGAGAGGTGGAGATGCCCACCTTTCCTGAAGGTAGGCGCAAAAACAAAGGAGGGAGCGGAGGTGGGAGATACCTCCAGCCGGAGGGCCTCTCTCTCTCTCTCTCTCTCTTGGTCCCAATGGCTGAAGAGAAAGTCAGGAGAAGAGGTGACTTTTGGTGCGCACGCTGGGGTCTTCAGACACGCCTCCGGACCCGAAGCGGGCCAGGCGCGGCTCCGCCCCTTGGCCCACCCGCGGATTGGGGAGAGGAGAGGAGGCGGGTGGAGCGCCGGGGGTTGGGAAAGGGAGCCGGTCATGGGGAAGGGATCGAACGCGGAGAACGATTGAGCGCCGGCTCTGCTCGCGCACCCGGTGGCCGGGTGGAGCAGGAACGAGAGGGGCGAGGCGAGGCTCAAGGGCCCGGCCCTTTGGGAAGAGGATCGCCCGGCAGCGAGGCAAGAAAGCCGAGGCTCCCCCCGGACTGCTAGGGCTGTTGTGAGCTGAGGGGGCGCTCCTCAAGTGGCGGTCGAGGGGCATTTACAGAGGCGCCTCTGCGCCCCTGGCAAAAAAAAGTGTTCTGCGACCGCTTACTTCGCGTAATGGACGAACCAACCCCTGTTGCAGGTTCGAATCTGGGGAGAGGCGGATGAGCTCCCTCTATCAGTCCAGCTCCTCATGCGGGGACATGAGAGAAGCTTCCCACAAGGATGATAAAAATCAAAATCATCTAGGCGTTTTGGGTTGTATGGCCGTTTCAGAAACATTCTCTCGTGACGTTTCACCTGGATCTATGGCATGCATCCTCAGATATTGACCCAGGTCCAGCAGACCTCACCTCTGAGGATGCTTGCCATAGATGCAGGCGAAACGTCAGGAGAAATGCCTCTAGAACATGGCCATATAGCCCGAAAAAACCCCCACAAGAACTGAGTGATTCCAGCCATGAAAGCCTTCGACAATACAATTCATTTTTTCCTTTCAGTTATCTTGAGATGGATATTCCGCCCTTCTCACCCGCAGGGGACTCAGGGCGGATTACAGTGTACACATATATGGCAAACATTCAATGCCAATTTGACATACAAACATATACAGACATACACAGAGGCTATTTAACTTTTTCTGGCCGCCAGGGGAGCTGTCGCTTTCATCGTCCATCTGCGACGCTGATGAAGCACTTCCGCATTCCCCGCATGCTTCCCCGCTGGAATGCTTTGCTGGAGTCTTCTTTATGGCCTCATAAATCAGTTAATTTAGCCTCCCCACACTTTAAGGTGGTACCTAATTTTCCTACTTGACAGATGCAACTGTCTTTCGGGTTGCAAAGGTCGACAACAGCTACACAATTGGTTGGAAGCTCACTCCAACCTGGGCTAGCTTCGAACACATGACCTTTTGGTCAGAAATGATCTTAATGCAGCTAACACTCAGACAGCTGATAAAAATATCAATTCATCCAGGTGTCCCCTGGGCAACGTCCTTGCAGACGGCCAATTCTCTCACACCAGAAGCGACTTGCAGTTTCTCAAGTCGCTCCTGACATGACAAAAAAAAAAGTTGCTGATCAATTCCTGTTTCCTGTGTGCCATAGGAAAGAATAGGAAAGGGTTAAGGGAGAGGCACCAATGGAGAGAGTCAGAAAGCAGGGGAATTCCAGACAAGACTCAATCAGGGCCAGCTAACACCTCCCAACAAAGGATTCCCCAGGCAGGAAGCAGCCAGGCCTTGAAACTGTAGACCATTAAATGCTAACGAAGGTGACAAATTACAACGCTCACTCCTGCCTCAAGCAGACAAGAGTCTTTTCTCCCATCTTGGAAACTTACTTAGTTTCCAACAGACTTCTCAACCTGTGAGGATGCTTGCCATAGATGTGGGCAAAACATCAGGAGAGAATGCTTCTGGAACATGGGCATGCAGCACAGATAACTCACAGCAAGCCACATTGAGGATGACCAACCCAGAATTCCCTGCCTTTAAGCTGATCTGACCTGCAGCAGGGAGTTCCGCAGTTCTCTATTGCCCGCTTGGGCCAGCTTCCGTAGAATGTGGCCTCAGCATCAGCTTCAACACAGAGACTTCCTTTCTCCTTTACTCTTTTCCCCTACCTAACATTGTAACAAATCCCCCCCCAATAAAGTATCAATTAATTGTAACTTTTCCCTCTCTATAGTGTTACTTTGTGTCCTTTACTGTGTACAAACTCTTCAATTCATATACCTTCTCTCTCCTGGGCTGCAGACTGCTGTCAGACCACCCAAGATGCGGTATTCGCGTCCCGGGGAGGCCGAAACTGCGTGCTTCTGAACCGCGGATACAGAAACCCGTTGGGTCCCCGTATCCGTGGGTCAATGGATTGCCTCCATCTCGTTGGTGCCCAAAGCGCCTGCTGACCTGGGGAACCTGTTGCAGTCACCACTTGGGACCCCGAGAAGACCAGCATGCCATCTTGATCCTCGACGAGATGGGATCTGTAGTTTCTTCACTCCCCAACATCGATCCCAACCTTGGGAAATCAGAACAAGAAACTCTAGAAACTGCTTATTGTGATGGTTTATTTTCCGAAAGGCATATTGCCAGGTTGCTTGGTTACACAAATCCGTTGCCAGTCACATGAAGCATCATCCCAACAATTGGCTGTGAGATGCATTGTGTGCCTCGCCGTCTCATCAAAACAAAACCTTCTGTTTTGCAAGATGCATTGGTAAGCATCACCGTCCCAAAATAGTGAATGTTCAAATGGGGCAATGTCTCTGTTCCAAATTTTACATATATGTATATATCTATATAAACAAAAATGTAATGTTCGTTTGTGG
>NW_026847993.1:4093840-4109445 GCF_025583915.1 Anolis sagrei ordinatus | reverse complement strand
TCTCCAGGCAGGAAGGAGACCCTTGCAAAATCAGCTTTATTCCCATGTAGGCGATGGGGGTGGATGTTTATCTTGAGCAGGGGCTTGAAGCCAAGGGGGCGAGTGTGGCCTTCTCCCCTCTCCGCCGCCTCCAAGTCTTCCCTATGAATACTTCCTTTGAGATTCCATAATTGAAATTCCGAACAGCGGAGTTTCTGTTGACTCCGATCTGGCGAATAATACAATGCCGCAAAAATGTTCTCATTCATCTCATGGAATGAAGTGGGGCACAGCTCTCTCCAGAACGGCTTCTGAATGCTGTGTTTTGAATTTCTCCGAAATGCCATTTCGATGTACTATGCCGGCCTGGTGACCGGAATAGTGATGTCTTCCCAAACAAGGGCTTGTTTACTTAGAGGCAAGTCCCATCCCACTGAGTATACGTCTACACTGCAAAACTGATGCAAAACAGTCACTAGACTAGCTCAATGTTATGCAATGCTGAGTGTTTGCAGTCTAGTCTTTGGCCTAGAAAAGGCTGAAGACCTTGCAGAACTACATCTTCCATGATTCCATACCATAGAGCCATGGCATCTCAAGTGGCACCAAACTGCATTAATGCGAGGAAGTAGCAACATCTTACGGAAACTACGGAAACTACATCTAAAGGAAACTACATCTTATGGAAACTGCGGAAACTACATCTTACGGAAGCTACGGAAACTACATCTTAAGGAAACTACAGATGCAGCCTTGGGCCCCTTCTACACTGCCATATAATCCAGATTATCAAACCAGATCATCCACTTTATTTGCTTTGAACTGGATTATATGAGTCTACACTGTCATATAATCCAGTTCAAAGCAGATAATCTTTGAGAGTCTGTGTGGCCCATATAAAATCCAGATTATCTTCTTGATTCATAGACCAGGGTGCATCTACACTGTAGAACTAATGCAGTTTAGGTACCACTTTAAGTGCCATGGCTCAATGCAATAGAATATGGGATCTGTAGATTAGTGAGGCACCAGCTCTCATTAGCAAAATGAGGAAACTACACTCACAACTTATGGAAACTACATCTTACAGAAACTACGGAAACTACATCTTATGGAAACTACGGAAACGACATCTTACGGAATCTACGGAAACTACATCTTACGAAAGCTATGGAAACTACATCTTACAGAAGCTACGGAAACTACATCTTATGGAAGCTATGGAAACTACATCTTACGGAAGCTACGGAAACTACATCTTATGGAATCTACGGAAACTACATCTTACAGAAGCTATGGAAACTGCATCTTACGGAAACTACGGAAATTACATCTTACGGAAACTACGGAAACTACATCTTATGGAAACTACGGAAACCACATTTTACGGAATCTACGGAAACTACATCTTACGGAAGCTATGGAAACTACATCTTACAGAAAGTATGGAAACTACATCTTACGGAAACTATGGAAACTACATCTTACAGAAGCTACAGAAACTACATCTTCAGGAAACTACAACTCACAACTTATGGAAACTACATCTTACAGAAACTATGGAAGCTACATCTTACGGAAGCTATGGAAACTACGGAAACTATATCTTAAGGAAACTACAACTCACAACTTATGGAATCTACATCTTACAGAAACTACAGAAACTACATCTTACGGAAGCTATGGAAACTACATCTTACGGAAATTACATCTTATGGAAACTATGGAGACTACACCTTATGGAAACTACAGAAACTACATCTTATGGAAACTACAGAAACTACATCTTATGGAAACTACAGAAACTACATCTTACGGAAACTACGGAAACTACATCTTACGGAAACTACGGAAACTACGGAAACTACATCTTACGGAAACTACATCTTACGGGACTACAGAAACTACATCTTACGAAAACTACACAAACGACATCTTACGGAAACTACGGGAATGACATCTTACGGAAACTACATCTTACGGAACTACGGAAACTACATCTTACAGAAGCTACGGAAACTGCATCTTACAGAAACTATGGAAACTACATATTACAGAAACTATGGAAACGATATGTTACGGAAACTACATGTTACGGAAACTACATCTCCCAAGATTCAAGAGCATCGAACCATGGCAATTGCAGTAGCATTATTTCTATTGAGTAAATGTACTTTTTGTCTCTCTGCCAGTGTGCTAAATCTGTACAAAACTGGAACAAACTCATTGTCCATCTGATGTTAATGATACAGCAAAACCATTTGAAGGATTTGTTCTATAGATAAGATCTTTTTGTATCTTGCATTGGCCAGAAGAGAGGCTGAACGCATTGAATATGTTGTCTGCGTACATCTGAAGCGTTCAATGCATCCCAAAGCATTGTGTTTCTCCACATGCGCAGCTTGTAAAAACGGACCCATAAAGCCCAGCCTTGAAAGGAATCCATAAAGACCTGCTTTGAAGTGTGTTTTCTCCCCATAAACATGGTTTTGTTCACCCCGCACTTAAAATACATGCTTTTGCATTTACAGGTTCTTCGGCTTGCTTTGGTCAGGAGCCCAAGATGCTAGTAAAAAACATAAATAACCTGAGCAAACGTCGTTCCAGCAAGATGGGTGAGACTTAATAGCCCACTTTAAGGCGAAATGTGCCTATTATGGTCCAATCCTGTCCTGAAATGGATGTAAACAGGGTGCTTACATTGATCGGAACCCAAGATCTATATCTGATTGTGAAATCAAACTGTGGTGGAAATTTCTTGCTTGGATGGCTGGATGACCATCTATTGAGGTGGCCTTGATTGTGTTTTTCTTGCCTGGCAGAAGGATGGGGGGTTGGACTGGATGGCCTTTGGAGGTCTCTTCCAATTCTGTGAATACACTTGGATATAGTTAGGTGACCACTGGTGGTCCATGGACCACAAGTTGGGAATCACTGCTGCAGATGGTCCACTTTTTGCAGGAGTATCACAGGGTCGGGAGGACAATAGCTTTATAAATAAGCATCTTGGCCTCCCTACAAATGTCCCGATCCTCAAAACCGCTTCATTCGGAAGAATGCTGCACTAGCAGAGCTCAGGCAATGTCCAGACCACCATGTCGGAAGAATGCTGTACGCACAGAGTTCGGGCAATGTCCAGATCACCATGTCGAAAGAATGCTGCACTCGCAGAGCTCGGGCAMTGTCCAGATCACCATGTSAGAAGAATGCTCCACTCGCAGAGCTCRGGCAATGTCCAGATCACCATGTCGGAAGAATGCTSCACTCRCAGACCTCGGGCAATGTCCAGATCACCATGTCGGAAGAATGTTGCACTCGTAGAGCTCGGGTAATGTCCAGATCACCACGTCAGAAGAATGCTGCACTCGCAGAGTTCAGGCAATGTCGGAAGAATGCTCCACTCGCAGAGCTCGGGCAAAGCCCAGATCACCACGTCGGAAGAATGCTGCGCTCGCAGAGCTTGGGCAATGTGCAGACCACCATGTCGGAAGAATACTGCACTTGCAGAGTTCTTGCAATGTCCAGATCACCACGTCGGAAAAATGCTGCACTCACAGAGCTCGGGCAATGCCCAGATCACCACGTCGGAAGAATGCTGCACTYRCAGAGCTCRGGCAATGCCCAGATCACCACGTCGGAAGAATGCTGCACTCACAGAGCTCAGGCAATGTGCAGATCACCATGTCGKAAGAATGCTGCACCCGCAGATTTTGAGCAATGTYCAGATCACCATGTCGGAAGAATGCTGCACTCGCAGAGTTCAGGCAATGTCCAGACCACCCTGTCAGAAGAATGTTGCTATCGCAGAGCTCGGGCAATGTCCAGATCACCATGTCGGAAGAATGCTGCACTCGCAGAGCTCAGGCAAYGTCCAGATCACCAGTCAGAAAAATGCTGCACTCGCAGAGCTCGGGCAATGTCCAGATTACCCTGTCGGAGGAATGCTGCACTCGCAGAGTTCAGGCAATGTCCAGATCACCGTGTCGGAAGAATGTTGCACTTGTAGAGCTAGGGCAATGTCCTGATCACCACGTCAGAAGAATGCTGCACTCGCAGAGCTCGGGCAATGTCCAGATCACCCCATTTCTTAAGGTTGGCTCTGCATCTCGTGGTGCCAGAGCGCAGTCTGTTCAGCGCCTTCCAAGTCGCCCAGTCTTCTGTGTGCCCAGGGGGGAGTCTCTCATTTGGTATCACCCACGGTATTGCACCACCTGACAGCCTCCGGGAAGTTGCAGCCAATAGTGAAAGGACCAAGGCAGAGACATCTCCAGTTCATCCTCTGTTTGGGTATCAGCCAGCACGTCGACGACTTAAATCAAGAAATAGTTTTCTTAGATCTACAGAGACACTCGCTGGAACACCTCAGCAAGCGAGAGTCCAAAAGTGGCAGGCTCAAACCCAGCACCTCAATCTGTGGGTGATACCAAATGAGAGACTCCCCCCTGGGCACTCAGAAGACTGGGCGAGTTGGAAGGCGCTGAACAGACTGCGCTCTGGCACCACGAGATGCAGAGCCAACCTTCAGAAATGGGGCCACAAAGTGGAATCCTTGACATGCGAGTGCGGAGAAGAGCAAACCACTGACCACCTGCTGCAATGCAACCTGAGCCTTGCCACCTGCACAATGGAGGACCTTCTTGCAGCAACACCAGAGGCACTCCAAGTGGCCAGATACTGGTCAAAGGACATTTAATCAGCTAAAGTTTGCAAAATTTGTGTTTTTTTAAAATCTGTTTGTTTGTTTTGTTCTTTTAGAAATGTAATACAATGTTCTGGTTGCGAATGGCACGATAAATAAATAAATAACCCACGGATTGAGGTGCTGGGTTTGAGCCTGCCACTTTTGGACTCTCGCTTCCTGAGGTGTTCCAGCGAGTGTCTCTGTAGATCTAAGAAAACTATTTCTTGATTTAAGTCGTTGACGTGCTGGCTGATACCCAAACAGGGGATGAGCTGGAGATGTCTCTGCCTTGGTCCTTTCACTATTGGCTGCTACTTCCCAGCGGATGTCAGGTGGTGCAATACTGGCTAAGCAGTGTAATTTCTCCAGTGGTGTAGGGCGCAGACACCCCGTGATAATGCGGCATGTCTCATTAAGAGCCACATCCACTGTTTTAGTGTGGTGAGATGTGTTCCACACTGGGCATGCATACTCAGCAGCAGAGTAGCATAGAGCAAGGGCAGATGTCTTCACTGTGTCTGGTTGTGATCCCCAGGTTGTGCCAGTCAGCTTTCGTATGATATTATTTCTAGCACCCACTTTTTGCTTGATATTCAGGCAGTGCTTCTTATAGGTCAGAGCACGGTCCAGAGTGACTCCCAGGTATTTGGGTGAACTGCAATGCTCCAGTGGGATTCTTTCCCAGGTCATCCTCAGAGCTCGGGATGCTTGTCTGTTCTTAAGGTGAAAAACACATGTCTGTGTTTTAGATGGATTAGGGATCAGTGTTTTCCCTGTAATAGGCAGTAAGAGCACGTAGAGCTTCGGAGAGCTTCTGTTCTACCATCTCAAAGCTTGCCCTTGTGCCGTTACACCCAGACGCTTTAAAATAAAACTTTGACGTGCTGCTATCTATGTCTGGGCGAAACTGCTGGGGTCTTTCTTTAGGCAGATTGAGCTTTCTTGAATAACCGAGTCCACTTCAATTTTAAACATTAAACAGGGTATTTATTAACAAAGTCCTTGTAGACTTGGCTCAGCTTATTAATGTTACCAACAATCAATGAGTAAAGTATAGAGACAAGTTTTCTTATATACAGATATTGAGGCACCTTTCCTCCAAAAGGTATAATGAATTGTGGAATTCTTCTACCCTAATCTTGAGCCCCTATGGTAAGAAAAAGCAGGTTTTTCTCCTATCTATAACTCAAAATCAGCTTTGGAGGCAAATGCCCAATACTATCTATCTAAATACTCAATAGCTCTTCTATTGATCTATCTATAATTTCTCTATAGCATAATAAACTCTATCTGTATTCAATTATTCCCTATAGCTCAATAACTCAATGAATCTATCTATCTATCTATCTATCTATCTATCTATCGGTCTCAATTAAACTCAATTAATCTATTATACTAAATTGTTTTTACAATGGTATTTTCGGAGGTACCTGTCTGCCAACAGCACATCATGGATTCTTCCTTAAGGCTGAAGGGGCAGGGAGACCTCCAAAATGGCTGCTTCTACCCTGGAAGCAGGGGCAGGCCCAAAGAGCTACTCTTTGGCCAATCATTGCAGAGGGCCTGCAAACTGGCTTTCCTGCTTCTGGCTGCTAACTTTTTAGGCCTTGCAGAGGCTGCAGCAGCCTGGGAGAAACTCAAGGAGAGGCTGTTTCCAGCAACTTAAAGGTAATGCAAAACCCAGTCTCCTGGGAGACGGAACAGCCCTCCTTGAGCAGTAATGGCACGATCATCAGCATAGATGAAGCTCTCCATCCCTTCTGGCAGTGGCTGGTCATTTGTGTAGATGTTGAACATGGATGGAGCAAGCACGCTCCCCTGAGGCAGGACATTATTCTGTTTCCGCCATCTGCTTCTCTGGCCCTGGAACTCAACAAAAAAGCTCCTGTTTTGTAGCAGGTTTCCTATGAGGCGGGTGAGGTGGTCGTCCTTTGTGATATTATACTTTTTTCTCAGGAGGAGGCGGTGGTTCACAGTATCATAGGCCGTTGACAGGTCTATGAAGACAGCCGGGGATGCTGTTGTCTAAAAAGCTGGAAGGCATTTCGGACTCCAACTCCCAGAATGCTTTGCCATTGACCAAGGCAGCCGAGGCTTCTGGGAGTTGAAGTCCTGGGCTTTGAAAGGCTGGGCAGCAGGGAGCTAGGCCAATCACAGCGCGGCTGCTGTTCCCATGGCAACGCAACCCGACCGGCGGCCATCTTGACGCCTGGATGTGTAGGCCTCGCAGAGAGAGAGAGGAAGGAGCGCTTTCGTCGCGATGCTGGTGCCGGTCTTCACGCTCAAGCTGAGCCACAAGATCCTGCCCCGGATGGTGGCCCTGGGCAAGTACGACGGGACCCACCCCTGCCTCACGGCGGCCACCCAGGCCGGAAAGGTAGGCCTCAACTCAAGCCTGGCCTGCCTGCCTTGACAAGGCCTTGGCCTGGCCTGTCTTCCCTATGGGGTTGTTGCTGTAGGCCTTCTGCCGCTGAGAGAGAGCGACCACATTGAAACACATGCCCTGCTCCTGGTTTGAAAGCCTTATTCCAATTCAAGAGAGATATTGACAAGCTGGAATGTGTCCAGAGAAAGAGGGCGACTAAAATGATCAAGGGTCTGGAGAACAAGCCCTATGAGGAGCGGCTTAAGGAGCTGGGCATGTTTAGCCTGAAGAAGAGAAGGCTGAGAGGAGATATGACAGCCATGTATAAATATGTGAGAGGAAGCCACAGGGAGGAGGGAGCAAGCTTGTTTTCTGCTTCCCTGGAGACTAGGATGCGAACAATGGCTTCAAACTACAAGAGAGGAGATTCCATCTGAACATGAGGAAGAACTTCCTGACTGTGAGAGCCGTTCAGCAGTGGAACTCTCTGCCCCGGAGTGTGGTGGAGGCTCTTTCTTTGGAAGCTTTTAAACAGAGGCTGGATGGCCATCTGTCAGGGGTGATTTGAATGCAATATTCCTGCTTCTTGGCAGGGGGTTGGACTGGATGGCCCATGAGGTCTCTTCCAACTCTTTGATTCTATGATTCTATGAATGCCTCTAGAACAGTGGTTCTCAACCTGGGATCTCCAGATGTTTTTGGCCTTCAACTCCCAGAAATCCTAACAGCTGCTAAACTGGCTGGGATTTCTGGGAATTGTAGGCCAAAAACATCTGGGGACCCCAGGTTGAGAACCACTGCTCTAGACTATGGCCATATAGCTCGAAAAAACCTACAACAACCCATTTGCAGGATTTTGCAGAGGCAACGCTGATGGAATCGTTCCAGGAGTTGCATGTGACGTAGAATCATAGAATCCTAGAGTTCGAAGAGACCTCATGGGCCATCCAGTCCAACCTCCTGCCAAGAAGCAGGAATATTGCATTCAAAGCACCCCTTTTTTTTGTTGTGTCAGCAGTGACTTGAGAAACTGCAAGTCGCTTCTGGTGTGAGAGAATTGGCCGTCTGCAAGGACGTTACCCAGGGGACGCCAGGATGATTTGATGTTTTATCATCCTTGTGGGAGGCTTCTCTCATGTCCCCGAATGAGGAGCTGGAGTTGATAGAGGGAGCTCATCCGCACTCTCCCCGGATTCGAACCTGCAACCTGTCGGTCTCCAGTCCTGCTGGCACAGGGCTTTAACCCACTACGCTACCAGGAGCTCCACCAAGAGCACCCCTGACAGATGGCCATCCAGCCTCTGTTTAAAAGTTTCCAAAGAAGGAGCCTCCACCACACTCCAGTGCAGAGAGTTCCACTGCTGAAAGGCTCTCACAGTCAGGAAGTTCAATGTATTGTCGAAGGCTTTCATGGCCAGAATCACTGGGTTGTTGTAGGTTTTTTCGGACTATATGGCCATGGTCTAGAGGCATTCTTTCCTGATGTTTTGCCTGCATCTCTGCCAAGCATCCTCAGAGGTAGTGATGTCTGTTGGAACTAGGAAAAAGGGTTTATATATCTGTGGAATGACCAGGGTGAGACAAAAGACTCTTGTCTGCTGGAGCTAGGTGTGAATGTTTCAACTGATCACCTTGATTACCATGGTCTGACAGTGCCTAGAGCAAACTTTTGTTGAGAGGTGATTAGATGTCCTTGTTTGTTTCCTCTCTGTTGTTGTGCTATTGTAATTTTAGAGGTTTTTTAATACTGGTAGCCAGATTTTGTTCATTTTTATGAACAGGAAGTTCTTATTTATTTATTTATTTATTTAATACACTTGTATACCGCTAATATCTCAGCCTAAGTCGGCGACTCATTGCGGTTTACAACAATTAAAAACAATATACAATTTAAAACAACAACACATAGACAATACAAATTATTGGGCCACCAATAATAATACCATGTATCTCGTCACTAAAATCACAGTCCAGAATTCGTCATCCAAATTAACCAGTCCTTAGTCCATAAAATTCGGTGATAACAAACTAACCGAATGCTTGTTTACACAACCATGTTTTTAATCTCTTCCGAAACACCATCAGCGAAGAGGCTGATCGTATCTCTATAGGGAGGGTGTTCCAAAGCCGAGGGGCCACCACAGAAAAGGCCCTGTCTCTCGTTCCCACCAGCCGCACTTGGGAAGCCGGTGGGATAGAGAGCAGGGACTCTCCAGAAGATCTAAGGGTCCTGGTGGGCTGATAGGCTGAGATACGTTCGGATAGATAAGTTGGGCCAGAACCGTTTCTTCCTCATGTTCAGATGGAATCTCCTTTCTTGTAGTTTGTTCCGTGTCCTAGTCTCCAAGGAAGCAGAAAACAAGCTTGCTCCCTCCTCCCTGTGGCTTCCTCTCACATATTTATACATGCCTATCATGTCTCCTCACTGCCTTCTCTTCTTCAGGCTAAACATGCCCAGCTCTTCAAGCCGCTTCTCATGGGGCTTGTTCTCCAGACCCTTGATCATTTGAGTCGCCCTCCTCTGGACACATTCCAGCTTGTCAATATCTCTCTTGAATTGTGGTGCCCAGAATTGGACACAATATTCCAGGTGTGCTCTAACCAAGGCGGAATAGGGCATGGGGAGCATGACTTCCCTAGATCTAGACACTATGCTCCTATTGATGCTGGCCAAAATCCCATTGCTTTTTTTGCCGCCACATCACATTGTTGGCTCATGTTTAACTTTTTGTCCACAAGGACTTCAAGATCTTTTTCACACGTACTGCTCTCGAGCCAGGCCTTGTCCCCCATTCTGTATCTTTGCATTTTGTTTTTCTTGCCAAAGTGGAGTATCTTGCATTTGTCACTGTTGAACTTCATTTTGTTAGTTTTGGCCCATCATCTCTCTAATCATCACACAGTCCTGGACACTTGGGAAGTGTCAGACGTGGGCTGTCTGTAGACAGTCCACGTCTCGCAGGCATATAGCAGGATTGGGAGGACAACAGCTTTATAAACAAGCACCTTGGTATCCCTATGGATGTCCCGATCCTCAAACACTCTCTGCTTCATTCGGAAAAATGCTACACTCACAGAGCTCAGGCGGTGTTGTATTTCAGTGTCAATGTTGACTTTTGTGGAGAGGTGGCTGCCAAGGGAGCGGAAATGGTCAACATTTTCTAATGTTCCACCATTTAGCTGTATTTCTGGCATTGGAGAGGGATTGGCCCGTTATTTATTTATCGTGTCAGGGGCAGACCAGACAGTTGCATTGCATTTCTTAACAAACAAACCAACAAAACACAAAGTTTGCAAGCTTGGTAGTTGATCAAATGTCCTTTGACCAGTATCTGGCCACTTGGAGTGTCTCTGGTGTTGCCGCAAGAAGGTCCTCCATTGTGCATGTAGCAGGGCTCAGGTTGCATTGCAGCATATGGTCTGTAGTTTGCTCTTCTCCACACTTCGTAGCCCCATTTCTTAAGGTTAGCTCTACATCTCGTGGTGCTAGAGCGGAGTCTGTTCAGCACCTTCCAAGTCGCCCAGTCTTCTGTGTGCCCAGGAGGGAGTCTCTGATTTGGTATCAGCCATTGATTGAGGTGCTGGGTTTGAGCCTGCCACTTTTGGACTCTCGCTTGCTGAGGTGTTCCAGCGAGTGCCTCTGTAGATCTTAGAAAACTATTTCTTGATTTAAGTCGTTGAAGTGCTGGCTGATACCCAAACAGGGGATGAGCTGGAGATGTCACTGACTTGGTCCTTTCACTATATTACACTTTATAAAAACATTTGGAAAAAAAAACTGTTCTTGATTTGAAAGTTTTATTTCCCTTTCGTCTCTTGACTTCCCGGAAGGTATTCTCACATTGTACACACGGGAAAAAAAAAAGCTTGCTAAAAAAAAGGCTCTTTCTGTCCAAAGTGGAAGAACACTGAGCTAAAACTTTACAGGGTCCACTAGGAAAGATTTGCAGAATTTAATGTACTCAAGGAACATCAGACCAACACAAACCATTCATTTGTGATGAATACAGGGGCTTATGGATAATAAATAACACTATGGAAGAAAAATTTAAAAAATATGTTTCTGTTCAGAAAATGTTATTTCTTGTTTAATTGTGTGATCCTTATTTTTGTTGCACCTCAGAGTAGATTCACCTTGCTGAAAAACACCAAACTACACACAGCCAAAAGTCTTTGTTCTTTATTAAAAATAAAAGATAAAAAGTTCCTAAAAGCAAAAGTAAATGTTCCAAAAGATCAATATAAAATAGCACTTGGAAGTTTAATCCAAAAAGGCACCAGCAAAACAGAAACCGAAGAGAACATTTATTTATGTATTTATTTATTTCAAGTATTTCTACCCCGCCCTTCTCCACCCCCGAAAGGGGACTCAGGGCGCTTACAAAAGGCACAATTTGATGCCAGCAATACACATAGTAAGATAAAATACATAGCAGCAACAATTATAAATAGTTAAAACAATCCAATTATCCAATAACAACTAATAAAAGCCAATCTAGTGTTCAACGTTAGCCAAGTTCAAAATCCGTAAGTTCATTCCGCATTGTCATAATCCTATCCAACTCTAGTCATCATTGTCCTTTGTCTATCTGCCAGATTACCCAAAGGTCTGGTCCCATATCCATGTTTTTAGTTTCCTTCTGAAAGAGAGGAGGGATGTTGATGACCTAATTTCCCCAGGGAGAATTCCACAGGCGAGGGGCCACCACCAAGAAGGCCCTGCTCCTCGTCCCCACCAACCTCACTTGTGATAGAGGTGGGGTCGAGAGCAGGGCCTCCCCAGAGGATCTTAAACTCCGAGGCAGGACGTAGAAGGAGATGCGTTCGGACAGATACGCTGGGCCGGAACCGTATAGGGTTTTGTAGGTCAAAAACACAAGAACCGCAAGAATAATCCAGACAAAACAAAGGCAAGCTTCTTGGTAAAACGCAAAGCTGCTTTGACAAAGGTTTGGTCTCAAACACAGTGTTTAATACCCTTTGCAAAACATGAAGACGTTTTTCTGGCCTCTGGCCTCCTTCTTGTTAGCTATTCTCACACTCCTTCGGACTCTGAATTCCAAACGGTCAGCCCGATCTAAGGTTCCCATTTCATCAAGGTCAGTCTGTTTGTTAGTGTCAGCCTGTTTCCCTGCTTGCTCATTATCATTATCAAGCTGAGAACTGTCCTCCTTCTCTGAGTCAAACTGCACCTGCACCTGGCTATTTTCAGTATCAACACTTTCATTCCTTGCTGTGGGAAACTGCACTTCTTCACTGTCTATAACAGGGACATTTTGAACCAGGCTGTGAACCTGAGTCCCATCATCCTCATCAGAGACACTCTGTGGTTCCAGCGGAGTCACAACAATTTTGTTCTCCCCCAGGAATTTCATTTTGTGACACAAACTATGTTAAATGGGTTGACACTCTATGAGATATTTATGAGAAAACTGTCGCAAAACATCTTCAGAATGTCCCTCCCACAGAAACAATTTTTTTGCAGTTTAATCAACTTTTTTCGTAATTTTATGATAGAACCAATTAGGAAATGACATCTATAACCCAGGAACAAAAAAGTGTGTTACATAGTGTTATCCGTGTAGATGTGACTATAGGAATAATTGTACAGTTCCCAAATGCTGTTGTTCCAGCCCTCACAATTGCTGTTGCCTCTCCCTTTTGTTTCGTGTTTCCAGGTTTTCATCCACAATCCCCATGCGCGTAGCCAGCGTGTCAATACGAACCGTTTGGTGCTGAGCACCCAGGATGCGGATATCTCTCTCCTAAACATCAATGAGGCCGTCAGCTGTTTGACTGCAGGGGTGCTGAACCCCGACCTTGGCTGTGATACCCTTCTTGTTGGCACCAGGACCAGTTTGTTGGCGTACGATGTGCACAACAACGCAGACTTGTTTTATGCAGGGGTATGCTCATTTCAATTGTTTTTTTTTATCCCTCTTTATCTCATAGTCATATCCAAGCAGTTAGAGCATTTGGATTACTTTGTTCAAGTAGAGGCAGTGTCCAAGTTACAAACACCTGACTTACAAATGACTCATAGTTAAGGACAGAGGTGAGACAATAGGAAGTGAGAGAAATCTACCTCTCGGAAGGGAAATTCACTTCTGGAAGAGTTATTATCATGGAAAAAAGTGGTTTTCGCTGAAACTTTATCCCTAATCCTTGTTTCCAAAACAAGCAGGTTTTAATTACAATTGCAGCAAGCAGGTAGTAAATGATTCAGAATGATGTCTTCAAAATTATTATTCAACTAACTTCTAAAAGCATACATCTGTTTTGCTGAAGTTTCTAAGCCAGTGTTTCTCAACCTGGGGGTCAGGACCCCGGGGGGGGGGCGCAAGGGGGTGTCAGAGGGGTTGCCAAAGACCATCAGAAACCACAGTATCTTCTGTTGGTCTTGGGAGTTTTGTGTGAGAAGTTTGGCCCAATTCTATCATTGGTGGGGTTCAGAATGCTCTTTGGTTATAGGTGAACTATAAATCCCAGCAACTACAACTCCCAAATGTCAAGGTCTATTTCCCCCAAACTCTGCATTTGGGAATATTGAATATCCATGGTAAGTTTGGTCCAGATCCATCATTGTTTGAGTCCACAGTACTCTCTAGATGTAGATGAACTACAACTCCAAAACTCAAGGTCAATGCCCACCAAACCCTTCCAGTATTTTCTGCTTGTCATGGGAGTTCTGTGTGTCAAGTTTGGTTCAATTCCATCATTGGTGGAGTTCAGAGTGCTCTTTGATCCCAGAAACTACAACTCCCAAATGGCCAAATCAATCCTTCCCAGCCCCTCCAATGTTCAAATTTGGGCGTATCAGGTATTTGTGCCAAATTTTGTCCAGCGAATGAAAATACATCCTGCATATCAGATATCTACATGACGATTCATAACAGTAACAAAATTGCAGTTATGAAGTGGAAATGAAAATAATGTAATGGTTGGGGGGGGGGGGTAATCACAACATGAGGAACTGTATTCAGGGGTTGTGGCATTAGGAAGGTTGAGAGCCACTGCATGTTCCTGCTGGCGCCTGAAAGTTAAACAGTTCTAAAATGGAGTCTGAGCCCTGAACAAGCCCAGTTCTGATCACATGGTTTGAAACAACAGAGTTAAGGTAAAATTGCATACCAGTACACACATATACAATACAGTAATCAATCTGAATTATATAGGGTGCAGCAGCATAACTTCTTTTTTTCAAAACTTAATAAAACCCATTGTATGAATCAGAATTTTTATATATATATATAATGTAGGCGCATACCTAAAGTTTGTTTTATGTAGTTTTGAAGATCAAATTAGGTAGGTGACGTCCCCCGTTCTCCATACACTGAGTAAACCGATTTCTGGTGTTTGTCCTGACTCTTGCCAGCATAGCAGGTGTTATGTTGGCACTTTCTTCCCTGGATGTTGGTCTTCAAATCTTGTAGGGTCCTTGGACGGTTCACAGAAACACGGGATTTCAAAAAACCCCATAGAAGAAAATCACAAGGGGCCAAATCTGGAGAGCGGGGCGGCCACTCCAAATCCCCCCGAATTGAGATGAGGTGCTCTGGGAAGTGTTCCCTCCAAACAGCCATCGATGCTCTTGAAGTGTGCGCAGTTGCACCGTCTTGTTGGAACCAAATGTCCCCTGAGTCCAACCCATCTAGCCGTGGGGAAAAAAAATTCCTGTAACATGTTTACATACTGGTCTGAATTCACTGTCACTGCGACTTCATTTTCCTCAAAGAACCAGGGACCAAAAATTCCAGCGGAGGAAATGGCACACCACACTGTGATTTTAGGTGAATGTAATCTTGAGGATTGTTGTCAGCCCAGTAGCACTTGTTTTGTTTATTTGGTTTTTTTATCGTGTCATCAGCAACCAGACATTTGTATTACATTTTTAACAAAAACAAACAAACAAACAGACAGACAGACAAAACACAGAATTTGTAAGCTTGGTAGTTGATTAAATGTCCTTTGACCAGTATCTGGCCACTTGGAGTGCTTCTGGTGTTGCTGCAAGGAGGTCCTCCATTGTGCATGTGGCAGGGCTCAGGTTGCATTGCAGCAGGTAGTCTGTAGTGTGCTCTTCTCCACACTTGCATGTCGTGGATTCCACTTTGTGGCCCCATTTCTTGAGGTTGGCTCTGCATCTCGTGGTGCCAGAGCGCAGTGTGTTCAGCGCCTTCCAAGTCGCCCAGTTTTCTGTGTACCCAGGGGGGAGTCTCTCATTGGGTATCAGCCATTGGTTGAGGTTCTGGGTTTGAGCCTGCCACTTTTGGACTCTCACTTGCTGGGGTGTTCTAGCGAGTGTCTCTATAGATCTTAGAAAACTATTTTTTGATTTAAGTCGTTGACGTGGTGGCTGATACCCAAACAAGAGATGGGCTGGAGATGTCCCTGCCTTGGTCCTTTCACTATTGGCTGCAACTTCCCGGCGGATGTCAGGTGGTGCAATACCGGCTAAGTAGTGTAATTTCTCCAGTGGTGTAGGGCGCAGATACCCTGTGATAATGTGGCATGTCTCATTAATAGCCACATCTACTGTTTTAGTGTGGTGAGATGTGTTCCACACTGGGCATGCGTACT
>NW_026847993.1:4072089-4092778 GCF_025583915.1 Anolis sagrei ordinatus | reverse complement strand
GATGGCTGGCAAACCTGCCATAATCCAAATTTTTCCAGTGCTGAGAGACAGGAACAATGAGGGAATTTTGGCTGTGGTTTCAGTGGATAAAAATTGAATCAGTAACAGATTAGGACAGGTGTGGCTTTCCGAAGGCTTCCTTTGTCCTATTGAGATATGATCATAAATTCCAAGTGACCGCTTCCTCTGGGGGGCAACTCCGAGGCAGAGGTCACGATCCTTTGTTATTGTCCATGCAAATAGTGTCTTTTGATAATGGTCTTTTCCAACTGAGGATTTCCTCCTTTCCAGGGTCACAGGGGTGGCTTCTTATATTTTTATACATTTTTTCAATAAAGGGGAATTGGGCAAAAGGGTCAGGAAAAGGTCAGGCACACAGGGAGAAATATAGAAATATAGAAATCATGTTATAGAAAACATATCCACTTATCTCTCCCCCCAGAGTCCCATAGATGTTCAAGAGAGCACATAAGTGTAAAGGGGGGGGGGTGGTTTCTCAGTAATAAATGTGCTAACTTCTGCTATATATGAAACCTAGGGCATAAAATCTTGATTAAATGTACACACTATCTAACATGGGAAGGGTCCTTGTTGTTGTTAATGTCTTGGCAAATTGACCAAGGCTTGACCCTTATTATCCAGTCTGATGTCCTTGTCCTTAGCAAAACTATAAGTTACTATCTTTGATTGGGGGGGGGGTCATGTTCGAGTTCAGAATTCCTACCGGCTGTTAGGAATTGTGGGAGTTGAAGTCCAAAACACCTGGAGGGCCAACGTTTGCCCAGGCCTGCTTTAAAGGGGTCCTGGTGAGGCACAAGAACATCTTGCAAAACTGCATTTTCCAGGATTCAATATCACTGAGTCAGGGAAGGTGTCAGATTTTTCCCTTTCCATTGATTGGCCAACTTGTTTACTGTTGTCTGGGAAGCAGACAAAATGGATACATCAGCTGTCAATCAAAATCTGGAATGCCAAACAGTGGCATTGTTTTTCTCTCCTTATCTGATGAGTCTCTTGTCACTCATTTCCCTTCTTCCTACAAGAAAGAAAAACAAGGGACGTGAACACAAGCTTTCTGGTTCTTTGCTCATTAGCATATGATACTTCATTATTTTTTTATATTCTACATTTTGTCTAAAGGGCAACGTAACCTTTTAGAATAGTGTTGCTCAATCTGCGGGTCAGGACCCCATGGGGGGTCGCGAGGGGGTTTCAGAGGGATTGTCAAAGACCATCAGAAAAGGCTGAAGATTTCTCCATCTGTCCTTCTCTTCCTTTTTGGTGTTGGTGAACTACAGCTCCTAGAATTCAAAAATAGCACCCCCCCCCCCCACAACCCCACCAGTATTCAATGTTGACTATGTAGGTAGCGTGCCAAGTTTAGTGCAGATCTATTGTGGGCTGGGTTCAGATTGCTCTTTGACTGTAGGTGAACTATACATCCCAGCAACTACAACTCCCAAATGTCAAGGTCTATTTCCCCCAAAATGCATCAGTGTTCACATTTAGGTATATTGGATATTCGTGCCAAGTTTGATCCAGATCTATTATTGTTTGAATCCACAATGCTCTCTGAATATAGGTGAACTACAACTCCAAAACTTAAGGCTCACCTAGCCATTTCAGTATTTCCTCTTGTTCATGGGAGTTCTGGGGGCCCGGTTTTGTTCAATTCCATTGTTGGTGGAGTTCAGAATGCTCTCTGATTGTAGGTGAACTATGAATTCCAGCAATTACAACTTCCAAATGTCAATGTCTGTTTTCTCCAATATTCCACCAGTGATCACATCTGGTCATATCAAGTATTTGTTCCAAGTTTGGTCCAGATCCATCATTGCTTGAGTCCACAGTGTTCTCTGGATGTTTGAGTCCACAGTGTTCTCAATCAAAGAGGATTCTGAAGCCCATGAACGACAGACAGACACAAAAATACTTCCCACACAGAACCCCCGTGACCAACAGAAAATACTTAAGGCCATCCAGTCCAACTCCCTGCACCAGGGCAAGAAAACGTAAACAAAGCCCTCCTGACAAAGAGCCATCCAGCCATAGATAGAGATAGGTAGATATGATTCACACACACACAGATATAGTGTCATAGATGTGAAAGGGACCCCTAAAGAAGGACATTACATGTTGCATGTGTCGCGACCCAAAGTAGGCAAACGAGACCATTTCGACATCAACACTGACAAAGAAACAACAAGAAATACTGTTTACCCACAAGCATAAAGAAATTACATAGATTAGAAACCAACACTTTCTAATTACTTTATTTTCCAGACTGGGCCACAGCAATGCGTGGCAGGGGATAGCTAGTGTAATATAAATATATAATTATAATATCATATTATTAGTAGTAGTAGTAATATTATATTGCATTACATTATAATATTATAAATATTATAATTATAATATTATAATATGAAGAGATGCTCCTATGCCATTAACTCTGCTGTCCAAATGCCCGACCACTGTCTCCCAAAGCAGTTACTCTCCTCCAAACTCAAGAACAGAAAATGGATTTAAAGAGATTTAAAGATGGGCTTAAAGCTAACCTTAAAAACCGTGGCATAGACACAGGGAACTGGGAAGCCCTGTCCCTTGAGCGCTCTAGATGGAGGTCAGTGTGACCAGCAGTGCTGTGGAATTTGAATAGGCACGAATTGAGGGCAAAAGGGAGAGACGTGCCAAGAGAACGGCGTGTCGAGCCAACCCTGAATGGGACCGCCTTCCACCTGGAAACCGATGCACTCACTGTGGAAGAACATGTGGGTCAAGAACAGGGCTCTACAATCACCTACATATCCATCGTGAAGACACCACATTTGGATGGCCATCATACTCAGACAACGAGGGATCGTCGAAGTAAGTAAGTAACTCTTTATCGCTGGTTATTTCTGCTGATTCACCTTTTGCACATTTATCCCAACCTGGTGACCAATCCTCAGCCCTCTAACTTCATAACATTGGCCTTTTGTCCCAGGAAAGAATGCAAGGGTGCCTAATTAGGCTCAATTAGGCGCATCTCTAATTCACCGCTCATTAGCAGCAGGTGGAAGGTGAGGAAATGCCAGGAGGCACCGGCAGTAATGCTGATTCACGTGTCAATGTGGGCGGCTTGGCATCATCCTCCTGGATGGAGGTGGAACAGGGCAAGAGTTTATGACCAGGCTTAATCTGATGGGATCTGGACCAGTTCTCTGCGCTGCAGCACCAAAGGGCCAGCCTTCCCAGTTCGAATAGCCCTGGATAAATCTCTTGAGCCGAAGGACATCTTGGTCCATCCATCTGGAAAGTGGCAATCTTTTTCTCCATCTCATGCCCTCCCAGGAGGTTCTGGAAATAGGAATCCTGCAGTGTAGGTGGACAAACGGGTTGAGGGCAAAGGTGTCCATTTTAGTCATTGCCTAGGAGGAATCTACATTGTGGAATTAATGCAGTTTGACACCATTTTGACTGCCATGGCTCAATGCTAGGAATCCCAAGAGTTGTAGTCTGGGGCCTCTTCTACACTGCCATATAATTCATATTAGCAAATCAGACAATCTACATTATCTGCTTTGAATGGGATTATATGAGTCTACACTGCAGGATAATCCAGTTCAAAACAGATAATCTGGATTTTACGAAACAGTGTAGATGAGGTTTGGGAGGCACCAGCACTCTTTGGCACAGAAGGCTAAAGACGTTTTAGAACTACAACAGGTTGGATCTACAACGCCATATAATACAGATTATCAAATAAAGTAACCCAGATTATGTGCTTTGAACTGGATTATATGGTATCCTTGAAGTGACTGGATTGATGTTGAAGGAGCTGGGAGGCATTCGACACAGTGAATCGCAGCGCTCTCTGGACCATCCTCCACAAAATTGGGTGCCCAAACAAATTTGTGAACATCCTGCGGCTCCTCCACGATGACATGATGGCAACAGTCTTGGACAGCAGTGGCTCCCAAAGTGACCCATTTAAGGTGGAATCAGGTGTCAAACAGGGATGTGTTATTGCCCCAACTCTATTCTCCATCTTCATCGCTATGATACTTCACCTTGTTGATGGGAAGCTTCCCACCGGAGTGGAAATAATCTATCGGACAGATGGCAAGCTATTCAACCTCAGCAGACTGAAAGCCAAAACCAAGGTTACAACAACATCTGTTATAGAACTCCAGTATGCTGATGACAATGTCGTCTGTGCACATTCAGAAGAAGATCTACAAGCCACTCTAAACACCTTCGCAGAAGCATATGAGAAGCTCGGCCTGTCACTGAACATTGAGAAAACCAAGGTGCTGTTCCAGCAGTCGCCAGCCAATCCCTCTCCAATGCCAGTAATACAGCTTAATGGTGTCACATTAGAAAATGTGGACCATTTCCGCTACCTTGGCAGCCACCTCTCCACCAAAGTCAACATCGACGCCGAAATACAACACCGCCTGAGCTCTGCAAGTGCAGCATTTTCCAGAATGAAGCAGAGAGTGTTTGAGGACCGGGACATCCGTAGGGATACCAAGGTGCTTGTTTATAAAGCTATTGTCCTCCCAACCCTGCTATATGCCTGTGAGACGTGGACTGTCTACAGACGTCACATGCAGCTCCTGGAACGTTTCCATCAGCGCTGCCTCCGGAAAATCCTGCAAATCTCTGGGAAGACAAGCGGACAAACGTCAGTGTGCTGGAAGAAGCAAAGACCACCAGCATTGAAGCGATGGTCCTCCAACATCAACTCCGCTGGGCCGGCCACGTTGTCCGGATGCCTGACCACCGTCTCCCAAAGCAGTTGCTCTACTCCGAACTTAAGAACGGAAAACGGAATGTTGGTGGACAGGAAAAGAGATTTAAAGATGGGCTCAAAGCCAACCTTAAAAACTCTGGCATAGACACTGAGAACTGGGAAGCCCTGGCCCTTGAGCGCGCTCCAGCTGGAGGACAGCTGTGACCAGCAGTGCTGCAGAATTTGAGGAGGCACGAGTGGAGGGTGAAAGAGAGAAACGTTGCCAGGAGGAAGGCGCGTCAAGCCAACCCCGACCGGGACCGCCTTCCACCTGGAAACCAATGCCCCCACTGCGGAAGAAGATGCAGAGCAAGAATAGGGCTCCACAGCCACATACGGACCCACAAGGAAATCCATAATGGAAGACCATCTTACTCGTCCAACGAGGGATCGCCTAAATAAGTAAGTGTGGTAAGATGTGTTCCACACTGGGCATGCATACTCAGCAGCAAAGTAGCATAGCGCAAGGGCAGATGTCTTCACTGTGTCTGGTTGTGATCCCCAGGTTGTGCCAGTCAGCTTTTGTATGATATTGTTTCTGGCACCCACTTTTTGCTTGATGTTCAGGCAGTGCTTCTTGTAGATAAGAGCACGGTCCAGAGTGACTCCCACGTATTTGGGTGTGCTGCAGTGCTCCAGGGGGATTCCTTCCCAGGTGATCTTCAGAGCTTGGGATGCTTCTCTGTTCTTGAGATGAAAGGCACATGCCTGTGTTTTAGATGGGTTGGGGATCAGCTGGTTTTCCCTGTAATAGGCAGTAAGGGCACCTAGAGCTTCGGAGAGCTTCTGTTCTACCATCTGAAAGCTCCCTGCTTGAGCAGTAACGGCACGATCATCAGCATAGATGAAACTCTGTCCCTTCTGGCAGTGGCTGGTCATTTGTGTAGATGTTGAACATGGATGGAGCAAGCACGCTCCCCTGAGGCAGGCCGTTCTGTTTCCGCCATCTGCTTCTCTGGCCCTAGAACTCAACGTTATGTAGTAATTTACAGGTAAGGGAGTTCAAGGAGTCATTTGCCTGCCTGTTTGCCTATGCATTCAGCCCTTGCTCAGAGGAGATATGATGGCCATGTATAAATATGTGAGAGGAAGCCACAGGGAGGAGGGAGCAAGCTTGTTTTCTGCTTCCCTGGAAACTAGGACGCGGAACAATGGCTTCAAACTACAAGAGAGGAAATTCCATCTGAACATTAGGAAGAACTTCCTGGCTGTGAGAGCCGTTCAGCAGTGGAACTCTCTGCCCCGGAGTGTGGTGGAAGCTCCTTCTTTGGAAGCTTTTAAACAGAGGCTGGATGGCCATCTGTCAGGGGTGCTTTGAATGCAATATTCCTGCTTCTTGGCAGGGGGTTGGACTGGATGGCCCATGAGGCCTCTTCCAACTCTTTGGTTCTATGATTCTATGCTCAGTCCAAAATGGGTGTTTTGAACAACATTTTAAACGTGCTGTTAATTATAATACCTTTGCAGCTGATATTTTTGACACTAAACAAGAAATACTGATTAATATTTCTCAAACTGCAATTATAGGTCACTGGTGACAACGTTCGTTCGTTGGCGTTGTGCGACTTCGATGCAGATGGGAAAAAAGAGGTAAATGGCTGCTGGCTAATATTTGCATTTGCTTATTTTGACAACATTAGAAACTTAAAACGTTTAAGAACTGGAATTACTGGATCTGTAGCCAATATTGTATATTAATACAGCCTACTGAACTTTTTCAGTCTTAGGCTGTCATGGTATCTGCTCTCTCTGGACTCTTGGGAAGTGCAGGTTGTTCTTTTAATAGGAAGCATGTGCCAAAGGGTTTGGTTGCACTTATATCCTACCATTTGACCTCGTGGGACAAAATGTTAGTCTAGATCAGGCATGGGCAAACTTTCGAACTTGGGGACTGCATGGTGGGCTGGAGCGGGCTGGGTGGGCCGGGAGGGAGGGGGGTTCTCCCCAAGCCCCCTCCCTGCCCTTTCCTCCCCTTGCTCTTTTCTTTCAGAAGCAGAAAGTGAAGGAAAGATGGGAAACGTTTGGATCCCAAAAGGGTTGGCCTTGGTCAGGATGAGATGGTGGACGGGAGAGAAAAAGTGTATCCATGGGACCCCCTATTGCCTACTCCTGATATAGAATCCTAGAGATGGAAGAGAAAGGGAGGAAGGAAAAGAGGAGAAAGGGAAGGAGGGAGAAAGAGAGAGAGGGAAGGAAAGACAAAAGGAAGGAAGGAGGGAAGGATGGAAGGAAGGAAGGAGAAGGAGGGAGAAGGGAGGGAGGGAGAAGGGAGGAAGGATAGAGAAGGAAGGAAAGACAAAAGGGAAGGGGAAGGATGAAAGGGTGGAAGGGAAGAGGGGAAGGGAGAAATAGGGAGGTAAGGAAGGGAGGGAAGGGGAAGGAAAGAGAGAAGGAAGGAAAGACAAAAAAGAAGGAAGGAAGGAAGAAGGGTGGAAGAAGAAGAGGGAAGGAGAAAGAGGGAGTAAGGAAGGGAGGGAGGGAAGGAAGAAGAGAAAAGAGGGAGAAGGAAGGAAGAGAAAGGAAGGAAGGAGGGAAGGAAGAAAGGGAGGGAAGGAAGGGAGGGAGGGAAGGGAGGGAAGGAAGAAGAAGGAAAGAAAAGGGAAGGAAGGAGGGAATGAAAGGATGGAAGGCAAGGAAGGAGGGAAGGAGAAAGAGGGAGGAGGAAGGGAGGGAGGGAAGAAGAAGGAAAGAAGGAAGGAAAGACAAAAGGGAAGGAAGGAGGGAAGAAGAAAGGATGGAAGGCAAGGAAGCAGGGAAGGAGAAAGAGGGAGGTAAGGAAGGGAGGGAGGGAGGGAGGAAGAAGGAAAGAGAAAAGGAAGGGAAGGAAGGATGAAAGGATGGAAGGCAAGGAAGGAGGGAAGGAAAAAGAGGTAGGTAAGGGGGAAGAAAGAGAGAAGGAAGGAAAGACAAAAGGGAAGGAAGGAGGGAAGGATGAAAAGGTGGAAGGAACGAAGGAGAAAGAGGAAGAAGAAGGGAGGGAGGGAAGGAAGAAGGAAAGAAAAGGAAGGAAAGACAAAAGGGAAGGAAGGAGGGAATGATGAAAGGATGGAAGGCAAGGAAGCAGGGAAGGAGAAAGAGGGAGGTAAGGAAGGGAGGGAGGGAGGGAAGGAAGAAGGAAAGAGAAAAGGAAGGGAAGGAAGGATGAAAGGATGGAAGGCAAGGAAGGAGGGAAGGAAAAAGAGGTAGGTAAGGGGGAAGAAAGAGAGAAGGAAGGAAAGACAAAAGGGAAGGAAGGAGGGAAGGATGAAAAGGTGGAAGGAGGAAGGAGAAAGAGGGAAGTAAAGAAGGGAGGGAGGGAAGGAAGAAGGAAAGAGAAGGAAGGAAAAACAAAAGGGAAGGAGGGAGAAAAGAAGAAAAGAAGGAAGGAAAAAGAAGGAGGGAAGGAGAAAGAGGAGAGGAAGAGGAGAACAGGAATGCAGAAGGAAGGAAGGAGAAAAAGAAAAGAATGGAGAATGAAAGAAGGAGGGAGGGAGGAAGGAAGGAAGGAAGGAAGGAAGGAAGGAAGGAAGGAAGGAAGGAAGGAAGGAAGGAGAAAGAGAGGGAAGGAGGAAGGAAAGAAGAGGGAGGAAGGGAGGAAGGAGGAAGGGAAGAGGAAGAGAAGGAAGGAAGGAGAGAAGGAAAAAAGGGAAGGAAGGAAGGAAGGAAGGAAGGAAGGAAGGAAGGAAGGAAGGAAGGAAGGAGAAAATGAAAGAAAAAAAGGGAACAGGGAAAGAAGGAAGGGCGAAAGGGAAGGATGGAAGGAGAAAGAGGGAGGTAAGGGAGGGAGGGAAGGAAGGAAGAAGGAAAGAGAGAAGGAAGGAAGGCTAGGATGGTAAGAAAGAGGATGGTGAGAAAAGAGCCCAAGGGGCTGCATCTCCCCCCCCCCCCCCCCCCCCGGGCCCCCAGGTTTCCCATCCCTGGGCTAGGGGCACCTCTAGTGGCCTTGCTTTGGAGTGCTTGTCCTCAGGCCTTTCCCAGCCTAACTCTATCCCAAGGCTGGAATACAGACAAATTTAGTGTAAGAGTAGTATGTGTGAGGGCAGGATGCCCTGTTCATCTCTCCTGAGGCAAAAGGAGTGTATCCTTTTCATCTGAAGCCACATTTTGCATGCACTTATTCCTCTCCTGCACAGCCTGCTTGTTAGAAACCTGTGGTAATAGTTGTAAAACCTGAGGTTCAGGCTCAACAGAGAATTCTCCCCAGAAATTGGTTTCCCACATGATTCACACTGAATTGCTTTGCCATTTTCACTTGTTAATCTGTCTGAATTATTCTAATGTCAAACCAACACCTTCCAGACAACCTCTGTGGTAGCTTCTGCACTATCTTTAGGAACCTCCATGATCAAAAAAGTTGTGGTCCTTAGAAAGTATGAGTTCACACATTATGCTGCAGATTGTGGTTGTTAGAGAAGGATTAAGGCTGTGTTCCTTGAGGGAGGGGGGTTAAGAAAAGCAGAAAAATTGCTCTKCACCTGATTTTCAGCCCTGCAATAAATAATAATAATAATAATAATAATAATAATAATAATAATAATAATCTTTATTTCTACCCCGCTACCATCTCCCCAAGGGACTCGTTGCGGCTTACATGAGTCCGAGCCCACAACACATCAATAACAATAACACAGCAAACAAACAATACAAAACAYTTAAAATACATCTCATAAACAAAAATAAAATAAAATATAAGCAGTACAGTAACACAACAAACATCTAAAACCTATGGCTGGGCCAAATGTAAAATTAAAATTAAAAAAAATAATGCTGGGCATGAGCAAGGTAGGATAAACTGGGATGGAAATTTTCGGAGGGGATAGGGCGTGCAAATCAATCAGTCCTAAATCAATAATAAAAGTACATTTTGAGGGCATATTGCTGAGAAATTCATTATTCTGGAAAGGCATAGTAGAACAACCATGTTTTCAGGCTCCTCCTAAAAATTGCCAGAGTTGGGGCATCCTGGATGTCCTTGGGAAGCGAGTTCCAGAGTCGAGGGGCCACCACCAAAAAGGCCCTCTCCCTTGTCCCCACCAATCACGCCTGCGATGGAGGTGGGAGTGTGAGCAGGGTCTCTCCAGATGCAATGCATGTTGGAAATATATTCAGTTTGTCACTTAGTCATTTAGATGGGAAAAAGAAACAAGACCCTCTACAAGAACTGTCACTACTGCACAGCCTGAAATGTGATGCTGCATATTAAAAGTTGTGCTTTCTCCCTTGTGCAGCTGCTTGTTGGTTCTGAAGATTATGATATCAGAGTTTTTAAAGAAGATGAGATTGTGGCAGAAATGTCAGAAACCGAGGTAAAGTTTTTCTCCTTCTGTATCAATGAATACTAATTAACAAAGGATTTAATTTGGATCCTAACATGAGATAAATATTGTGAAGTTATGGTCACGCCTTTTTTGATTCTACTTCAGAGCCTTCGGATAGATGTGTCTTGTTCTATTTGTTTGAAAGTTCTGTGGTGGGATTATGAGATTTCTTTTGAGCCCCATTCACTTTCCATTATTATTATTATTATTATTATTATTATTATTATTATTATTATGTCCTCTAAAAACATTTTATCCTGATTTAGGATTACTTGTACGTTTCCACCAACGCCCTACCTCCTCTATCTTGTTCATGCCCAGCATTATTTTTTAACTTTAATTACATTTGGCCCAGCCATAGATTTTAAATGTGTTTTGTGCTATTGTTCAATGTTTATGCTATTTATGTATGAGTTTTATTTTTAATTGCTTTGTATTAGTATTTAGTATTTTGCTTTGTATTGTGGTTGTTATTGCATGTATTGATGTATTGTGGGCTCGGCCTCATGTAAGCCGCATCGAGTCCTTTGGGAGATGGTAGCGGGGTATAAAAAAAGTATTATTATTATTATTATTATTATTATTATTATTTGAAACACAACGAGATGAGTTCACTGCTGGCTGTTGAATTGGATCACACGTCGGACCCTTCCCAAGTGTCTAGGACTGTGTGATGTATCGACAAATAATGCGTGCAGATCCCAGTAAGGTGGCCTTTTGCAGCTGACAGATGGTAATTTTGTCAGCGCCGATTGTGTTTAAGTGCAGGCCAAGGTCTTTAGGCACTGCACCCAGTGTGCCGATCACCACTGGGACCACCTTTACTGGTTTGTGCCAGAGTCTTTGCAGTTCAATTTTTAAATCCTCATATCGTGTCAGCTTTTCCAGTTGTTTCTCTTCAATCCTGCTGTCACCTGGGATTGCCACATTGATGATCCATACTTTGTTATTTAACACGATAGTGAGGTCAGGAGTATTATGCTCCAAAACTCTGTCTGTCTGAATCCGGAAGTCTCAGAGGAGTTTGGCGTGTTCATTCTCTGTAACTTTTTCCGGCTTGTGATCCCACCAGTTCTTTGTCGCAGGCAGATGGGATTTGTGGCACAAGTTCCAATGAATCATCTGAGCAATGGTGTTATGCCTCTGCTTGTAGTCTGTCTGCGCGATCTTCTTACAACAGCTCAGGATGGGATCTATTGTTTCATCTGCTTCCTTGCAGAATCTACATTTGGGATCTGTTGTCGACTTTTCAATTCAATAATAATAATAATAATAATAATAATAATAATAATTATTATTATTATTATTATTATTATACTCCTCTTAGGGACTTGGGGTGGCTAACATGAGGCCAAGGCCAACAAATACAGTGAGCAAATAAAATACATACAACAAATAATAACAAAAATAAAGTACAAGCAGTAAAAACAATAAAATGCAACAATAAAAAAAACACAGTGGGATAAAAACACCAGGTATGAAATAAAATGAAAATTAAGTATAAGGAATAAACGAAGTGGGCTGGTCCAGATCCAAGAACAAAAACAATGGGACATAGGGTGAGATGGGAAAACTGGAGTGATTTATCTGGTGGGAGATACAGGAGGGCAAGCTATTATTTATTTATTTATTTAATACACTTGTATACCGCTAATATCTCAGCCTAAGTCGGCGACTCATTGCGGTTTACAACAATTAAAAACAATATACAATTTAAAACAACAACACATAGACAATACAAATTATTGGGCCACCAATAATAATACCATGTATCTCGTCACTAAAATCACAGTCCAGAATTCGTCATCCATAATTAACCAGTCCTTAGTCCATAAAATTCGGTGATAACAAACTAACCGAATGCTTGTTTACACAACCATGTTTTTAATCTCTTCCGAAACACCATCAGCGAAGAGGCTGATCGTATCTCTATAGGGAGGGTGTTCCAAAGCTATGGGGTTTAATTGCCCACTAAGAAGAAGGTGAAATGCATCAGGAGGACAAATATATGCTGGGACGGTTATGGTATGGGGATTGTTGTTCATTCATCAAAAGCAAGGCAGAACAGCCAGGTTTTCAAGCTTTTCCTAAAAGCTGACAGGGTGGGAGCTAGCCTAATCTCCCCAGGTAAGGGGCCACCACCGAGAAGGCTCTCTCCCTCGTCCCCACAAGCTGCACTTGTGACGAGGTGGGAGCGAGAGGAGAGCCTCCCCGGAAGATTGAAGAGGTCGTGCAGGTTCGTAGAAGGAAACGCGGTCACGAAGATAGGCGCATCCCAAACCATTCAGGGCTTTGTAGGTGATAACCTGCACCTTGAATTGGGACCGGAAAATAAAAGGCAGCTACTGGAGCTCCCTGTAATTTGCTCCAGTTAGCAATCTGGCTGCGGAGTGTTGAACCAATTGAAGTTTCCAGGCCGTCTTCAAGGGCAGCCCCACGTAGGGTGCGTTGCAGTAGTCCAGTCTTTCCTTCCTCAGTTCTCTAGCTGGACTCAACCTGGAAGGATGTATGGGAGTCAAATGTTGATCTGAATAATTTCCTCCAAACTAGGAGTTTTTGCACTGATTCTTTTCCTAGCTCATGAGTTGCAAAAGTATTGACTGCAGAAGAAGAATCCAAAGTGGAAAAACTATAAGAAGTCTTGCTCTAAACAGCAGGGATATTGTAGAGTGTTGGAATTAGCACTGGAAGAGCGGAGATAATGTTCTGTGAGGGAAAGCAATTTCCAAAATGGGTGGGTGGAATGTAGATCTGGAACTACAGGTAGATTTCTAGTTGATTTACTAGTTTTTCTGAAACACAACTACTCAACAAATAGCAGCCCACAAAACGACTCCTTCACACACCTAAATTATCTTGAGGTGAAGAAAGATTGGTGTAATTAGGACTGAATTTATGTGAGCTCCATTGAGATCTGGGACTCAGAACAAGATTCACAATTTGTTCCTTGTAAGTACTGTTTCATTATGTGCCAACTGTGGATTTTGGAACAGGCTGTGATGGGTAGATCTTAGAGGATTTCATGGCAAACCAAGTTCAGTCCTATATCATAAATGCTGACCACCTATCTGCTACAATGGATGATAATATAATAATAATAATAATGATGATGATGATAATAATAAATATACTTGATTTATATTCCGTCCTATCTCCCCAAGGGGACTCAGAGCGGATTACAGCACATATATATGGCAAACATTCAATGAAACAATATCATACGAAAGTTCATTGGCACAACCTGGGGATCACAACCAGACACAGTGAAGACATCTGCCCTTGCGCTATGCTACTCTGCTGCTGAGTATGCATGCCCAGTGTGGAACACATCTCACCACGCTAAAACAGTGGATGTGGCTCTTAATGAGACATGCCGCATTATCACGGGGTGTCTGTGCCCTACACCACTGGAGAAATTACACTGTCTAGCCCAGTAGTTCTCAACCTGGGGTCCCCAGATGTTTTCGGCCTACAACTCCCAGAAATCCTAACAGCTGGTAAACTAGCTGGGATTTCTGGGAGTTGTAGGCCAAAAACATCTGGGGACCCCAGGTTGAGCACCACTGCTCTAGAACATGGCTTTTTCGTTGGTATTGCACCACCTGACATGTGTCGGGAAGTAGCAGCCAATAATGAAAGGACCAAGGCATTGATATCTCCGGCCCATCCTCTGTTCGGATATCAGCCAGCATGCCAACACTTTAAATCAAGAAGTAGTTTTCTAAGATCTACAGAGCTACTCGCTGGAACACCTCAGCAAGCGAGAGTCCAAAAGTGGCAGGCTCAAACCCAGAACCTTAATCAATGGCTGATACCAAATGAGAGACTCTCTCCTGGGCACACAGAAGATTGGGCAACATGGAAGGCGCTGAACAGACTGCGCTCTGGCACCACAAGATGCAGAGCCGATCTTAAGAAATGGGGCTACAAAATGGAATTCACGACATGCGAGTGTGGAGAAGAGCAAACCACTGACCACCTGCAGCAATGCAACCTGAGCCCTGCCACATGCACCATGGAGGACCTTCTTGCAGCAACACCAGAAGCACTCCAAGTGGCCAGATACTGGTCAAAGGACATTTAATCAACTACCAAACTCACAAATTTTGTATTTTGTCTGTTTGTTTGCTTTGTTCTGTTAGAAATGTAATTTGACTGGTTGTCCTGACACGACAAATAAAATAAATAAATAAATACATAGCCAGACAGCCCGGAAAACTCACAGCAGCCCAGTAATAAAAGATTCTCCGAGCTACAATCGGAACTGGGCTCTCCAGTAACATTATGGTACCCAAGAACATCAACCAGATCTATTGGAAGTAGAGCCGCGCTCTCCAGAACAGACGGAGCATCACTCACCGGGCAAATGTTTCCATCTGTCTGGTCTGACTCTCCCATTTATTGGCCTCGATCCATCCATTATTGTATCTGGGCACCAATCCAAACGTCGGCTGCATCACTTGGGTTAGATGAAAAGAGAGCGGCTATAACTGTTCCTAACCTCAGCCAAATAAGATTGCTATCAGCTTTGAAAATTAGTCCATGGTTGTTACGAACAGAACCTGTTGTCAGCCATTTTGGCCAAATTTACCTGTGTCCTAGAATGGGATGGAAGAGCTTTTCTGAATCTTTCATCCATTGTCACCTATATAATGAGCTCTTTATACAAGTTTGGAGCCCCTGGTGGCACACCAGGTTAAACTGCTGAGCTGCTGAACTTGCTGACCAAAAAGTCAGTTCAAATCCGGGGAGCGGGGTGAGCTCCCACTGTTAGCCCAGCTCCTGTCGACCTCACATTTTGAAAACATTCAAATGTGAGTAGATAAACAGGTACCGCTTTGGCCAGAAGGTAACGGCGCTCCATGAAGTCATGCTGGCCACATGACCTTGGAGGTGTCTAAGGACAACGCCAGCTCTTTGGCTTAGAAATGGAGATGAGCACCACTCCCCAGTCAGACACAACTAGATTTAATGTCAAGGGGAACCTTTACCTTAACCTTATACAAGTTTAGAGATAAATGGGTACCGCTTTGGCCAGAAGGTAACGGCGTTCCATGAAGTCATGCTGGCCACATGACCTTGGAGGTGTCTAAGGACAATGCACCAACCCCCAGAGTTGGACACGACTGGACTTCATGTCAGGGGAAAACCTTTACCTTTACCTTTACCTAACATAACATTACTGCTGACCTGCTGTACTTGCTGACCGAAAGGTGGGTTCAAATCTGGGGAGCGGGGTGAGCTCCCACTGTTAGCCCCAGCTCCTGTCGACCTCACATTTTGAAAACATTCAAATGTAAGTAGATAAACCAATACCGCTTTGACCAGAAAGTAACGGCGCTCCATGCAGTCATGCTGGCCACATGACCTTGGAGGTGTCAAAGGACAACGGCGGGTCTTCGGCTTAGAAATGGAGATGAGCACCAACCTCCAAAGTCGGACACAACTGGACTTCATGTCAGGGGAAAACCTTTACCTTTACCTGACATAACATTACTGCTGAGCTGCTGAACTTGCTGACCGAAAGGTCGGTTCAAATCTGGGGAGCGGAGTGAGCTCCCACTGTTAGCCCCAGCTCCTGTCGACCTCACATTTTGAAAACATTCAAATGTAAGTAGATAAACCGGTACCGCTTTGGCCAGAAGGTAACGGCGCTCCATGCAGTCATGCTGGCCACATGACCTTGGAGGTGTCTAAGGACAACGCCGGCTCTTCGGCTTAGAAGTGGAGATGAGCACCACTCCCCAGAGTCAAACACAACTAGACTTAATGTCAAGAGGAAGCCTTTACCTTAACTATATAAAAGTTTCAAGACTAGAAGTGAGAGCTGTTTCTGTCTCGCATTTTCTCTTCAAATTAGACAAACATTTAATTCTGGGAACACCTTGACTTCTCTTTCCTGGGAGCCATTTGGCTCTGTTGAAGGATTCTTACCATTACTTTACTGATCCTTTTTGATGTGAAGCCCTTCTGAGTTATTTCGCTTGAGGCCATATTCGAGCACAATGTTGTGGGATACGGAGGATGAGACATTCCCATCCTGGCTTTTATTGGCTCCTTTTTTCAAAGGCTGGCACAGTAGTGAGAATCCAGCCTGATCCAAGCAGGGGTTCAGATATATTGAGAACCACACCTAATGTTTTCTTTACAAAACATGCAGATATTCTTGTGTTTCACCGTTATTACCAAAACAAGTGAGGACAGGTTTTTTGGTTACCAAGAACTCCGCAATCTACCAACAGGCACTTGCGTCAAAGGCATAGATGTGGAATTAATTACTGTATATACTTGAGTATAAGCCTAATTTTTCAGCCCCTTTTTTAGGCTGAAAAAGCCCTCCTCGGCTTATACTTGAGTCAAGGTTATTTATTATTTTACCTCTGTTATTAGTATTATTTTTATTATTTATTATTTTTATTTTTACATTTATATTATTTTACTCTATTTATTTTTATACATTTATTATTGTTGTTATTACATATTTACTATTATTATTACATTATTTATTATTATTACATTTATTTCTCTATATTATTATTATTATTATTATATTATTATTATTATTATTAACTTTATTTGTACCCCGCTAGCATCTCCCGAGGGACTCGATGCGGCTCACACAGGCCGAAGCCTCAAAACACAATGCAATAGAAACATAACACAACAATAAACAAAGCAAATCAAAACAGTTAAGCAAAACAACGACAATACATCAAGACATTATTAAAAACTGGTTCGGCCGGCGCAATGGGGTACAGGGATTAAAAGTGCTGAAATGGTAGGAGGAACGTGGATTAAAAGTGCGGTGTGCAGCAACATTAGATTGTACTAAAGTGCTACTAGGACTTGGGCTGGGGATTCCTAATCTGAGAAGGCACAATGGAACAGCCAGGTTTTTAAATTCCTTCTGAAAACTGCTAAGGTAGGGGCCTGTCGGAGATCTTTTGGGAGGGCATTCCAGAGTCGGGGGGCCGCCACAGAGAAAGCCCTGTCCTGTGTCCCCACCAAGCGCGCTTGCGACGTGGGTGGGATCACGAGCAGGGCCTCCCCCGATGATCGGAGCGAGCGTGTGGGTTCGTAGATGGAAATGCGGTCACGCAGGTAGGGTGGTCCCAAACCGTTTAGGGCTTTGTAGGTGAGCACCTGCACCTTGAATTGGGCTCAGAAAATAAATGGCAGCCAGTGGAGCTCCTTAAACAGAGGGGTAGACCTCTCTTGATAATGAGCTCCAGTTAGCATCCTGGCTGCTGCCCGCTGGACCAATTGAAGTTTCCGAGCCGTCTTCAAGGGCAGCCCCACGTAGAGCGCATTGCAGTAATCCATTCTAGAGGTGACCAAGGCGTGGACCACCCCGGCCAGATCAGCCTTCACGAGGTATGGTCGCAGTTGGCGCACAAGTCTCAGTTGCGCAAAGGCCCTCCCGGATACCGCCGACACCTGAGCCTCAAGTGTGAGAGAAGAATCCAAGAGGACACCCAAACTGCGGACCTGTGGCTTTAGGGGGAGTGTAACCCCGTCCAACACAGGTAACCACCCTATACCCCGATCTGGTTTACGATCGACCAGGAGGACCTCTGTCTTGTCAGGATTGATCTTCAGCTTGTTCTTCCTCATCCAGATCGACACAGCGGCCAGGCACTCGTCCAGCACCCAAGGGGCTTCCTTGGAGTTAGGTGGAAAAGAGTAGTAGAGGTGTGTGTCATCTGCGTAGAGATGGCAACCAACTCCAAAACTCCGGATGACCTCACCCAGTGGTTTCATGTAGATGTTAAAAAGCATGGGAGACAGAATGGAAGCCTTGCGGGACCCCACAGGTCAAAGGCCAGGGGTCAGAGCAGGCGTCTCCCAGCTTCACCATCTGGGTTCGTCCCTCCAGGAAGGACCGGAGCCACGACAAAACCGCGCCCCCGAGGCCCATCCCAGAGAGACGACCCAGAAGGATACCATGATCGATGGTATCGAAAGCCGCTGAGATGTCCAAGAGAACCAGCAGAGTCACACTCCCCCTGTCCAGCTCTCTGCGGAGGTCATCCACCAAGGCGACCAAGGCTGTCTCGGTACCATGACCAGGCCTGAAACCAGACTGTGACTGATCTAGGTAGTTGGTATCGTCTAAGAAACTCTGGAGCTGGGAGGCGACCACCCGCTCCAGCACCTTACCCAGAAAAGGGAGGTTGGAGACTGGCCTGTAGTTACTCAGCACCGTGGAGTCAAGGGAAGCTTTTTTGAGGAGTGGACGAACCACAGCCTGTTTCAAATTAGATGGAAAAATCCCTTGCTCCAACGATGCATTGATAAATAAATAAATAAATAAATAAATAAATAAATAAATAAATGCCCCTGTTTAGTCAACTTTCCTTCCTATCCAACCCAACTGCTTTCCTTCCCTTTAAGGAACTATTCCGTTCCTTAAACAGCGGGAGAGTTCGTGCCCTACAAACGCTCCCATGCAATGCTCAAGGTTTCCGTGCACATCACAAAATGAACCGGAGAGACGCCTTAAATCCCGTTTCTAATCCTAACAGTCGGAGACCCACTGAATCAAAGATAACGCTCTAAAATCAATACCGATCTCGCTGCCTTGGTTTCAATGGCTCTCCTTTACTTTGGGGCTCACGACAGGATGGAGGCCCTTCGCGTGACTCTCAAATATTTTCCAAAGAGATTTGGTTTCTGTATTGCATTCTATCTCAATATTTGGCATCCAGCAATCAATATTTGACTGTGATATGCGCCGGCATTAGATGTGACAGCTGACAGGCAGGCTTATGAGGTTTTTCACATTTGCTGATTTCCCAAAGCAATCAAAAGTTAGAGGGAGGCTTTCACCGGATTCGAGACGGCAAAGTTTCCGCAAGTTTTGAGAAAGGTTGCAATAAGGAATGGCATAAGAAATTCACATATTTTCCAAAATAGACAAATAGAATTGCATATTTTAATACTGTTCATATTTAATTCTTTTTTAGTGTTTGTATATTTTAGGTTTGAATTATTATTATTATTGTTGTGTCAGGAGCAACTTGAGAAACTGCAAGTCGCTTCTTGTGTGAGAGAATTGGCTGTCTGCAAGGACGTTGCCCAGGGGACATTGCCCGGATGTTTTGGTGTTTTTATCATCCTTGTTGTCAAAGGCTTTCATGACCAGAATCACTGGGTTGCTGTGCATTTTCTGGCCAGAAGCACTCTCTCCTGACATTTCGCCCACATCTATGGCAGGCATCCACAGAGGTTGTGAGGTCTGTTGGAAACGAGGCAAGTGGGGATTATATATCTGTTGAAGGTCCAGGGTGGGAGAAAGAAGGTTGGCCACAGCAACGCATAGCGGGTACAGCTAGTAAATTAGTATAAAACTGATAAAAATAGAAGGAGCGCAGATGACTCAATATCTTTTGACCCAAAACGGGCAACAGCAACGACATTGTCTGTAGCCTCCAACAATTCTTTCTCTGTGCATGAGGCAGGGCATCGTGGACAAGCACAGAGATGCGGAGTTGTCTGTTCTGCTCCACATTTACACAAGGTGTGGGATTCTTTTTGTTGTTGTTCATTCGTTCAGTCGTTTCCGACTCTTCGTGACCTCAAGGACCAGAGATCCCTGTCGGCCGTCACCACCTCCAGCTCCTTCAAGGTCAATCCAGTCACTTCAAGGATACCATCCATCCATCTCGCCTTTGGTCGGCCCCTCTTCCTTTTTCCTTCCATTTTCCCCAGCATCATTGTCTTCTCTAAGGTCTATAAAAGATATACATGTACATAAACACATATACATATCAATTATATAATATTACTAGCTTGGGTACCCGGCGTTGCCCGGGTTATTTTAAAAGGGTATTGTATCTGTCATTGGTGTGGGCCACAGTGCTCTAAGGAAGTGACTTAACGTACTGCAAGTCCCATCATCCATGATCCATCCTCCCTCAAACTGCACCAGGATGTAGAGTGGGTCAGGATGTAAAGGGATTCATGGGGGTTATGTGTGGCAAGTTTGGTCCAGGTGTGTCACTCCACATACAAACAAACATTCACTTTTATTATATACTAGCTTGGGGACCCGGCGTTGCCCGGGTTATTAGAGAAAGTGGGTAATGGGGGTTCTGTGTGCCAAGTTTGGTCTTCATCAGTCATTGGATGAGGGTCTCAGTAGTTTCACTAAGTGAGTGAAGGAACTGCAAGTCCCATCGTCCATGGTGCATCATCCTCCAAACCGCACCAGGATGTAGAGTGCATCATGGAGACCCGGTGTGCCAAGTTTGGTCCTTATCGGAAATTGGATGATGGTTGCAGTGGTCTCAGGAATTGAGCGAAGATACTGCAAGTCCCATAATCCATGCTCGATCCACAGTCAAGCCACACCATAGCGTAAAGTGGGTCATGAGAGGTCTATGTGCCAAGTTTGGTGTTGTTCAGTCATTGTTGAGGGTTGCAGCAGTCTCGGAAAGCAAGTTGGGGTACTTCAAGTCCCATCATCCATGGTATGCCCTACTCCAAACCACAGTAGGATGTAGAGTAGGTAATGGGGGCTCTTTGTGCGAAGTTTGGTTGAGTTCGGACATTAGACGAGGGTTGCAGCAGTCTTGGGAAGAGAGTGGAGGTACTTGAAGTCCTATCATCCATG
>NW_026847993.1:4022513-4063836 GCF_025583915.1 Anolis sagrei ordinatus | reverse complement strand
TGTTATTGGAAGGATATGTAAGCACATTTACATTGAAGAAGGTTACAATAATGGTTTAATCAGAGTTGGACAGTCTTGTTTTAAATTACAGTTTTATGTAAATATTCAAGAATATTTAATCTGCTGATGCTTCAATTAATATAATTTTATTGGTATGTTTTACCAGTAGCTGCTGCATTTCCCACCCTCGGCTTCTACTCGAGTCAATATGTTTTCCCAGGTTTTTTGTGGTAAAATTAGGTGCCTTGGCTTATATTCGGGTTGGCTTATACTCGAGAATATACGGTACGTACCAGTACTTGAATTTTTTTTTGATAATTAGAAATGAATGAAAACAACACTCTTTCCAAATACGCAAGGTTTTCTATTACCACATGTACTTGAGTATAAGCCAACCCGAATATAAGCCGAAGCACCTAATTTTACCCCCAAAACTGGAGAAAGATATTGACTTGACTATAAGCCGAGGGTGAGAAATGCAGCAGCTACTGGTAAATTTAAAAATAAAAATAGATACTAATAAAATTCCATTAATTGAGGCATCAGCAGGTTAAATGTTTTTGAATGTTTACATAAAACTGTCCCAACTCCAATTAAACCATTATTCTAACCTCCTTCCATGTAAGTGTGCTTATGTATCCTTCCAATAACAAGAGTAAAATAATACATGTAATAAAAATAGACATGATAGAATAAAATAATGGAAATGTCACCTCTGGCTGAGAAAGGCGGTATAGAAACGTGGTAAATAAATAAATGTAATAATAATAGTAATAATAGAGTAAAATAATAAATGTAGTAATTAAAATAGAGTACATTAATAAATATAATAATAATAAATTGTAAGATAATAAGTGCCATAAAAATAATGACAGAGTAACATCATGTAAATGTAATAATAATAATAATAATAATAATAATAATAATAATAATAAACAGAGTAAAATAATAAATGCAATAATATTAGTAATAATAATATAATAAATCAGGGAAAATAATAAATGTAATAATAACAACAATAAAGAGAAAATAATAAATGTAATAGTAAAAATAGAGTAAAATAATAAATGTAATAATAAAAATAAACAGAATAAAATAAAAAATGTAATAAGAATAATAATAATAGAGTAAAATAATAAATGTAATAACAATAATAAAGAGTGAAAAATAATAAATGTAATAATAATAAATGGAGTAAAATAATAAATGTATTAAAAATAGAGTAAAAATGTAAAGGTCATAATAATAATAATAATAATAATAAATGGAGTGAGATAATAAATGTAATAATAATAATAATAACAACAACAACAGTAAAATAATAGATAACTTTGACTCATGTATAAGCTGAGAGGGACTTTTTCAGCCAAAAAAGGGGGCTGAAAAACTCGACTTATGTTGTTGTTGTTCATTCGTTCAGTCGTCTCCGACTCTTCGTGACCTCATGGACCAGCGCACGGAGCTCCCTGTCGGCCGTCACCACCCCTAGCTCCTTCAAGGTCAGTCCAGTCACTTCAAGGATGCCATCCATCCATCTTGCCCTTGCTCGGCCCCTCTTCCTTTTGCCTTCCACTTTCCCCAGCATCATTGTCTTCTTTGGGCTTTGCTGTCTCCTCAAGAGGTGGCCAAAGGACTTCAAATTTGTCTCTAGTATCCTTCCCTCCAATGAGCAGTCGGGCTTTATTTCCTGGAGGATGGACTGGTTGGATCTTCTCGCAGTCCAAGGCACTCTCACAACTTTCCTCAGCACCACAGCTCAAAAGCATCGATCTTCCTTCGCTCAGCCTTCCCTAAGGTCCAGCTCTCACATCCGTAGGTGACTACAGGGAAGACCATGACTTTGACTAGGCAATGGATCTTTGTTGCCAGTCTGATGTCTCTACTCTTTACTATTTTATCGAGACTGGACATTGCTCTCCTCCCAAGAAGGAAGCGTCTTCTGATTTCCTGGCCACCGTCTGCATCTGCTTATACTTGAGTATATATGGCTTATACTTGAGTATATATGGTACATTCTATCTAGAAGGATTCTGGTTCTGCCAAGTACAACATTAATCAAATTGTTGTGAAAGTAAAGTGTTTTAATAGTAGTAGCAGCATGATTAATTGATAGAACCACAATCCATCCCTGATAGACTGAGCTGAAGCTAAGAAACTATTTGATTTTTCAGACTGTTGGCAGTTTTAGGTTGCAGGAGTGGATAACCTGGCTCTGTTTCTTTTCCAGACAGTCACGGCCCTTACCTCAATGTGCAGCAGCCAATTTGGCTATGCCCTTTCTAATGGAACTGTTGGCATTTACAACCGGACGTCCCGCTATTGGAGAATTAAAGTGAGTATGAACCTAAAAATCCAAGAAGGGAGATGGTTAAAACCATGGGAGGGGGGATTGGGTCCTCCTGCTCTTACAGCTTATTTGCTGAATTAATACATCTTTGGCATCTAGATGTGTTCCTGGATTCCAAAAACTATCCTGTGGACACATATGGCTTATTCATCTTTGCTCTAATCTTGCAGTCCAGATAGTTAGGTGTATGTAGCTGATGTTTTTTGGTGGAAATTGAAGCATTGTTTTGAATGCACCATTTTATTATTAACTAGCCGTCCCCTGCCACGCGTTGCTGTGGTCCAGTCTGGTGATCTGGAAAATAAAGTAATGAGAAAGTGTTGGTTTCTAATATATGTATATATGTAATATATGTAATTTCTTTCTGCTTTTGGGTAAACAGTATTTCTTGCTGTTTCTTTGTCAGTGTTGATGTGGAGTGTCTAGTTTGCCCATCCTGGAACATGCAACATATCGTTGTCCTTCTTCAGGGGTCCCTTTCAAATCTATGATGCTATCTCTCTGTGTGTGAATCATATCTATCTATCTATATCTATGGCTGGATGGCTCTTTGTCAGGAGGGCTTTGATTATGTTCTCTTGCCCTGATGAAGGGAGTTGGATTGGACGGCCTTAAGTATTTTCTGTTGGTCGTGGGGGTTCTGTGTGGGAAGTTTGCCCCGATTCTGTAGTTCATAGGGTTCAGAATGCTCTTTGATTGTATGTGAACTGTGAATCCCAGTGACTACAACTCCCAAATGTCAAGGTCTATTTCCCCCAAACTCCCATCTGTGTTCATATTTGGGCGTATTGAGTGCTTGTGCCAAGTTTGGTCCAGATCCATCATTGTTTGAGTCCACAGTGCTCTCTGGATGTAGGCGAACTACAACTTTCAAACTCAAGATCAATGCCCACCAAACCCTTCTAGTATTTTCTGTTGGTCATGGGAGTCCTGTGTGCCGAGATTGGTTCAATTCCATCATTGGTGGAGTTCAGAATGCTCTTTGATTGTAGGTGAACTATAAATCCCAGCAACTACAACTCCCAAATGACAAAATCATAGTGTTTTGAGTGATGGTCACTCCTTGTGTCGTGAGACGTTTTGTTGCCGAATTTGGTGTGATTTCGTTCATTGGTTCTTTTGTTTTTAAGGTACTCATTACGCACAGAGCATTTATATATAGTAGAGAAATGCATTTTGGGAATTTAGAAGTTTTTACATGCTTCTTGTAATCTTGAGCACCCAAGAGATGAAATAACATGTGTTTTACTGTCAAAGAAACTCATTTTATTTTTCTGGGTTCTAGTACCTTGCTAGTAGCTTTCTGTAATCTTGAAGCATCAGCCCAAACTTTGGAGGCCCAAAGTTTGCCCATGGCTGCTTTAGGGTAAGCTAGAGTGGTTAGATCAATGTTTTTCATTAGGCTTATGTATAGCAGTTGCACTTCCAGCTTTGCATTTTATTTTGCTGCCGTGGCCACTAGGAGATTTGAGGAGTTAGAGTCCAACACGGTCACTTTTCCAAGCTCTGTAATAGCACAGGTTTGAGACAGAGATTTTTGGATCACAGTCTAGTCTCTTGGTTTCCTTCCTACACTGTGTCTTCCATCCCAACTAAGTTAGTACAGTGAAACCTCCATTTAAGAGCACCACAACTTAAGAGTGTTACGAGCCATTGCTTTGACATACGAGCAGTGTTTTGTGTTAAGACCTAGTGTTGCAACCCAGAGCAGGAAATTGGACCCTAAGACAACAATCCACCACACTTGACTTCAGGAAAAACAATCCTTTTTTATTGGTGAAAGATGAGTACAAAAATAGAGGAAATATGCAAGGTAAAAAGCCACAGTAAAAATCAGCAACAAGAAATGTCCATGAACAAGATCAAAAAACCCACAGTAACACTGCTAAATCCTGGAACCTGTTATCGATCCATTAACCGTACTTGAAGCAACTAGAAAGCCTCTTAGGAATAAGGCCACTGGAATCAGGAGAGCTGCCAAAGGTGATGCATGAATCTGAAACGATGCCTGGTCTGAAGTTGCATCCAGGCGAGAGGTACTTAAGGCCAAGAAATCTATTACGTGACACTCCTGAAGGCTTTGTTTGCATTTCTCTCAATCTAGCTGACCTTCGTAAACTTTGAGATTCTCCCCTGCTCTGCCAAATCTGCCCTCTCCTATCCTCATTAGAGAGACCAGGTGTCAGATTCTCTGGAGAGCTAAGACTGGGAGGAAAAGGGAGTGACAGTTCACCGCTTGGCTCTGAAATATTCTCATGGGAATTTGGACTTTCACTTTCCAAGGCTGCAGGAGTTTCATTACACAATACGTCATCTTCTACCTTGACCTCAGAATCAACATCTTCACTAGCATCAGGAAATACAATCAGAGAATCAGGTTCAGGTTCACACACAGGCTGAACCCCAACACCTAGTGCCATAGGAGTGCTAGCGCAAGAGTACAGGATTTTAGGACTTTAAGGGAGCAGCCTCCGGGCCTCATGCTCTTGTCCGCTTTGGGAGATTGCTGTCTGCTGTTCTCTTGTCCACTTTGAGGAGCTTTAGGTTAGCTGATTTTGTGTGGTTTTTATTCCTGGTATGTTTGGCTTCATGGAGAGAGAGAGGGGGAGAGAGCAAGAGAGGGAGGCTGGCATGAGTACAGTAGGAAGAAGAAAATGATGCTTCTGCCTCTTCACTTTGTGCTTCCTTGCCACAACTTTGTGCTTCCACCATTGTGCCACACATTTGTGCTTCTACTATTTCAAAGTTGATCTGTCTTTTTTATTGTTCCATGTGAATGTGCAGGTTTTGCCTTGCTGTTACACTGGCTCACACAAATTTTGTTGCCTCAAATGTCCTTCCTTGCCCCAACTTTGTGTTTCAACCATTTTAAAGTTGATCTTTCTTTTTTATTGTTCCATGTGAATGAGCATTTATGCATTATTGGTTATTTATAAAGCACCGGGACTGTGGCGCAGCTGGCTGGAGTCAGCTGCATTAAGATCACTACTGACCAAAAGGTCATGAGTTTGAAGCCAGTGCGTGTCGGAGTGAGCTTCCAACCAAATTTGTGTAGCTTGCTGTTGACCTTTGCAGTCTGAAAGACAGTTGCATCTGTCAAGTAGGAAATTTAGGTATTGCTTATGCGGGGAGGCTAATTTAACTAATTTACGACACCATAAAATCTCCAGCAAGCACGCAAAGAATGAGGAAGTACTCCATCAGTGTCACAAATGGACGATGAAGCGACAGCTCCCCTGGTGGCCAGAATATTATCTATGAATTTGGCCCTGCCCAGGGTAATCTTTTGTGTTTAAATGTTTGATTTTAGATTGTTGTGTCATTATTATATTGGTTTGGCATTTTATGTATTTTATTTTTCTGGTTTTGTTATGCTTTTGTGTTATATTATGTGTACTGTACCGATGGGTGTGGCCTCATGTAAGCCGCACCGAGTCCCCCGGGGGAGATGGAGCGGGGTATAAATACATTATTATTATTATTATTATTATTATTATTATTATTATTATTATTATTATTATTATTAATACCGTCATGAAAGCTGGAATGTTAAATAGCCTCTGTGTGTCTGTCTATATATGTTGTGTGTCTATGATATTGAATGTTTGCCATGTATATGTACATTGTAATCTGCCCTGAGTCCCTTCAGGGTGAGAAGGGCGGAATATAAATACTGTAAATAAATAAATACATACATACATTTTCTTATTTAAAGACACGTAACAAAAAATGCAGGTGGTGGTGGGGGGTTCAGAGGCCTAGAATGGATTAATAGCATTTCAATGGGAAAATTTGTTTTGAGATAAGAACAGTTTGAGTTTAGAGCTCGGTCAAGGAACGAATCAAACTCTTAACTCAAGGTATCACTGTATTAGGAAACAACCCACTTCTGTATTTTGTTTTGCAGTCTAAAAACCAGGCCATGAGCATCCATGCGTTTGATATCAACTCTGATGGAGTGTGCGAACTTATCACTGGCTGGTCCAGTGGGAAGGTAAGTTAAAAGGAGAGCTGGCATTTAAGTAACTTCCCTTCTCTTTGTGATATTCATTACCATCTTCTCCACACAGATAGGTACCTACCGGCTATTCCAAATTAGTCTAACACTGCTACTGCATAAACTGGTGACTGTCCTCAAGAAGAATAAATAATATGTTCCAAACAGATATTTTGTTTTATATTCTTTGTTTTAGCGATCAGAACATTTTGTTACAGAACATAATGGTTGAACTACAAAGAAGGAACATGTGGGAGGTTTAACTACATAAACCAGATGAAGTTCCAGATGACACAACTTGCAGTTATGAGCAGAAACTTCTCTATTTTAAAAGGTTTTTCTGTGCAGAATTCAGACTTTTTCAAAAGCAAACAAATACAGAGACCTTCTTTAGATGAATTTTTCTGTTGATATCGTTTGTCACCTTGGGAATTGCACATTGAAGGCTTTCACCTCAGTTCTTTTTTAAAAAGATTTTTATTGCAAATTAAAGCTTGTGCGCCAGCTGCACCCGTTCCTTGGGAAGTCTGACTTGGCCACGGTGGTCCGCGCTCTGGTTACATCCCAAATAGACTACTGCAACGCTCTCTATGTGGTGCTGCCTTTGAAAACTTCTCGGAAGCTCCAATTAGTCCAGCGGTCGGTGGCCAGGTTGTTAACTGGAGCTGCGTACAGGAAGCGTACCACTCCTCTGTTGCGCCAGCTCCACTGGCTACCGATTCGCTTCCGGGCACAATTCAAAGTGCTGGTTTTAATCTTTCAAGTCCTGAACAGTTCTGGCCCAGATTACCTGTCTGAACGTATCTCCTGCTATGAACCATCACAAAGCTTAAGACAGTGGTTCTCAACCTTCCAAATGCTGCGACCCCTTAATACGGTCCCTCATGTTGTGGTGACCCGCAACCATAACCCTAACATTATGAATTGCCATGTAAATAATGATTTGCAGGATGTATTTTCATTCACTGGGCATACTGGAACAAATACCCAGTATGCCCAAATTTGAATACTGGTGGGGTTGTCGGGGGGATTGATTTGGTCATTTGGGAGTTGTAGTTGCTGGGATTTATAGTTAATATGTAAACAAAGAGCATTCTGAACCCCACCAACAATGGAAATGAACCAAAGTTGGCACAGAGGACTCCCATGATCAACAGAAAATACTGGAAGGGTTTGGTGGGCGTTGACCTTGAGTTTTGGAGTTGTAGTTCGCCTACATCCAGAGAGCACTGTGGGCTCAAACAATGATGGATCTGGACCAAACTTGGTACGTACATTCAGTATGCCCAAATGTGAACACTGATGGGATTTGGGGAACATAGACTTTGACATTTGGGAGTTGTAGATAATGGGATTTATAGTTCACCTACAATCAAGGAGCGTTCTGAACCCCACCAATGATAGAATTGGGCCAAACTTCCCACACAGAACCCCCATGACCAACAGAAAATACTGTGTTTTCTGATGGTCTTTGGCGACCCCTCTGACACCCCTTCGCGATCCCCTCAGGGGTCCCGACCCCCAGGTTGAGAAACACTGGCTTAAGATCATCAGGAGAGGCCCTGATCTCGATCCCACCACTCTCACAAATGCGGTTGGTGGGGACGAGAGACAGGGCCTTCTCGGCAGTGGCCCCCCATCTGTGGAACTCTCTCCCTAAGGACAATAAGTTGGCCACCTCCCTCCTGTCCTTTAGAAGACAACTGAAGACCTGGCTCTGGAGCCAGGTGTTCGATTAGAGGTCAGCGGCAATAGGAAAAGGAAATTTGGATTTTGTGACATGGATTCGCCCGGTTCGGCTTGGTTTTTACTGGCACATTAATTTATTGATTTATTGCTAAATTTTACTGATGATGTACAATGTTTTAAAATGATTTTATTGTGAATTTTAATTTTTATGGTATTTATGCTGTTAGCATCCTCTGATGCTCATGTGAGGCCGTGCTGAGTCCCGCTTGTAGGGAGAAGGGCGGGATATAAATACTTAAATAAATAAATAAAATTAGGTAAAAAATAAAAAGTAAATTGAAGAAATTTACATAGAAAGTGGGAGAACATTATAATCAGAGAAAAGTAGGAAAATTGGGGAGTATGGAAAAGGAAGGGAAGAGAGAAAGGAGAAAAAAAGAAGAGTATATTTAGATTTCAGAGGGAATTTGCTTCCAGGTTCAACCTTGCTGGAAAACCATTTCTGTTTTAAGATCCTTTAGCCCTTTTAGTGTCGGTTTCTTATTTTTCTCGGTCCTTTGAGTTTCTTTTAATTCCTTTTTATATAAATATATAGTTATATAAATTTATATTCCTTTTTTAAGAAGTCCATACATTTTCCTCAGTCTGTTCCCTGGTTTTGTAAATTGTTCTGTGCAAGTTTTTGGGTGAGGAGGTCCATATTCATAATATCCATCACTTTCAAAATCCATTTTCCCATTTTTCAATTTTTGTGTTTTCCATAATTGCGCCAGAGTTATTCTCGCTGCAATTATCAGATAGAAAAAAAAATGTTGGAATTTTTTTCCCATTTCAAAATCTGTAATCCCGAGTAAGAAGAATTTGAGCTTAACTCCAAATCTCGGGTGGAGGATTGTTTCCATTTTCTTGTAAATCTGATGCCAGTATCTTTTAACTTTCTTGCATTTCCACCACATGTGGATAAAATTGCCCTTATGCTTCTCACATTTCAAGCATTTCTCCTCACTTTTTCCTCTATTATATTTTGCCAGTTTTTCCGGGGTCAGGTACCATCTGTAAAACATCTTGTACCAGTTTTCTTTAAGTTCTGTGGAGTATGTGTATTTCAATTTCTTCCTCCATATTTCCACCTCAGTTCTGTGTGTGTTTTGTAAGCATCCTTTAACTTTCCTAGACTTCCTTCTTTATAGACATGAGTAGGAAACACAGTAACATTCTTGCTCCCATTTTGATGCCGCTATCTTGGAAAATGCTCTGTTTCACAGATTGATGCACGCAGCGACCGTACTGGAGAGGTCATCTTCAAGGATAATTTTTCTTCCTCGGTTGCGGGAATAGTAGAAGGGGATTATCGCATGGATGGCAACACCCAGTTAATCTGCTGCTCGGTTGATGGCGAAGGTAAGAGTATCCAGAACCCTTTGTAGATTCAATGTGTTTGTTGTTTGGGCTGCTCTGAGTCCCCATCGGGGAAATGGTGGCGGGGTACAAATAAAGATTATTATTATTATTATTATTATTATTATTATTATTATTATTACTAGCTGTCCCCTGCCACGCGTTGCTGTGGCCCAGTCTGTTGATCTGGAAAATAAAGTAATGAGAAAGTATTGGTTTCTAATATATGTAATTTCTTTATGCTTGTGGGTAAACAATATTTCTTGCTGTTTCTTTGTCAGTGTTGATGTGGAGAGTGTCTGGTTTGCCCACCCTGGAACATGCAAGATATCATTGTCCTTCTTTAAGGGTCCCTTTCAAATCTATGATACTATATCTCTGTGTGTGAATCATATCTATCTATCTATCTATCTATCTATCTATCTATCTATCTATCTATATCTATGGCTGGATGGCTGTCAGGAGGACTTTGATTGCGTTTTCTTGCCCTGGTGAAGGGAGTTGGATTGGATGGCCTTAAGTATTTTCTGTTGGTCATGAGGGTTCTGTGTGGGAAGTTTGCCCCGATTCTGTCATTTGTGGGGTTCAGAACGCTCTTTGATTGTAGGTGAACTGTGAATCCCAGTGACTACAACTCCCAAATGTCAAGGTCTATTTCCCCCAAACTCCATCTGTGTTCATATTTGGCCATATTGAGATCCATCATTGTTTGAGTCCACAGTGCTCTCTGGATGTAGGTGAACTACACCTCCCAAACTCAAGGTCAATGCCCACCAAAACCCTTCCAGTATTTTCTGTTGGTCATGGGAATTCTGTGTGCCAAGTTTTGTTCAATTCCATCATTGATGGAGTTCAGAATGCTCTGTGATTGTAGGTGAACTATAAATCCCAGCAACTACAACTCCCAAATGACAAAAGCATAATTTTTGAGTGATGGTCACTCCTTGTGTTGGGAGACGTTTTGTTGCCAAATTTGGTGTGATTTTGTTCATTGGTTCTTTTGTTCTTAAGGTACTCATTATGCACAGAGCATTTATATATATATATAGATTTTTTTTCAAATTTTCTTACATAGTGTTATTTATTATCCGTAAGCCCCTGTATTCATCACAAATGAATGGTTTGTGTTGGTTTGATGTTCCTTGAGTACATTAAATTCTGCAAATCTTTCCTAGTGGGCCCTGTAGCTCAGTGTTCTTCCACTTTGGACAGAAATAGCCTTTTCCCAGCAAGCTTTTTTTTGACTTCCCTGTTGTGCAGTGCGAGGATACCTTCCAGGAAGCCAGGAGACGAAGGGGAAACTGTTGGACACAAGTGTGGACCAGGACCTGATTCGGGAGCTGAGCCAAAAGAAGCAGAACCTGCTGCTCGAGTTGCGGAACTATGAAGAAAATGCCAAGGTAATTTGGTTGAGAGAAGGAGACGGGAGGACTCAGATCTGATCTTTGACAAAAATATATGGTCTTTAGAGAGAACTGATGATAACCTGTACAAGGATTAAAAATCACTCTGTTATTAGTTATTACTAGCCGTCTCCTGCCAAGCATTGCTGTGGCCCAGTCTGTTGATCTGGAAAATAAAGTAATGAGAAACTGTTGGTTTCTAATATATGTAATTTCTTTCTGCTTGTGGGTAAATAGTATTTCTTGTTGTTTCTTTGTCAGTGTTGATGTGGAGATTGTCTGCTTTGCCTACTCTGGAACATGCAACATATCATTGTCCCTTTTTAAATCTAGGATACTACTGCATATCTGTGTATGTGAAGCAAATATATCTATATCTATGGCTGGATGGCTCTTTGTCAGGAGGGCTTTGATTACGTTTTCTCTCCCTGGTGAAGGAAGTTGGACTGGATGGCCTTAAGTATTTTCTGTTGGTCATGGGGGTTCTGTGTGGAAAGTTTGCCCCAGTTATTGGCAGGGTTCAGAATGCTCTTTGATTTTTTGGGAACTATAAATCCCAGTAACTACAAATCCCAAATGTCAAGGTCTATTTCCCCCAAACTCCATTTGTGTGCATATTTGGGCATATGGAATATTTGTGCCAAGTTTGGTCCAGGTCCATCATTGTTTGAGTCCACAGTGCACTCTGGATATAGGTGAACTACAACTCCCAGACTCAAGGTCAATGCCCATCAACCCCTTCTAGTGTTTTCTGTTGGTCATGGGAGTCCTGTGTGCCACGTTTGGTTCAATTCCATCATTGGTGGAGTTCAGAATGCTCTTTGATTGTAGGTGAAATATAAATCCCAGTAACTACAACTCCCAAATGACAAAATCGTTTTTTTTTAGTGATGGTCACTCCTTGGGTTATTAGGCATCTTGTGACCAGATTTGGCAGCAATTTGTCCAGCGGTTTTTGAGTTATGTTAATCCCACAAACGAACATTACATTTTTATTTATATAGATTTCCATTCCGTTGATCAGGAAATGAGGCTGATACCACAACATTAAGTGCCTCGACTTCATTTTATAGAGACTTTGAGAGTTGTAGTTTTGTGAGATACCTAGATTCTTCATGCTTCACCCAACTATGACTTCTGTGATCCTGTAAGATGCAACCATATCAGATAGAGTGGCATGAAACAGCCATAGCTTATTATTATTATTATTATTATTATTATTATTATTATTATGTTTATGTTTATGTTTATTTATATCCTCAAAGGGGCTAACATTAAAAGCATTACAATACAATTTAAAATGTAGAAATATGCAAATAGTAAAGCAGTTTCACTTAGATGACTGTCAAGGGTTCGTGATCTGATTTCAGTCTTACTTTGTTTAAGCCAGTGTTTCTCAACCTGGGGGTCGGGACCCCTGAGGGGGTCGCGAAGGGGTGTCAGAGGGGTCGCCAAAGACCATCAGAAAACACAGTATTTTCTGTTGGTCATGGGGGTTCTGTGTGGGAAGTTTGGCCCAATTCTATCATTGGTGGGGTTCAGAACGCTCCTTGATTGTAGGTGAACTATAAATCCCAGTATCTACAACTCCCAAATGTCAAAGTCTATGTTCCCCAAATCCCATCAGTGTTCACATTTGGGCATACTGAATGTACGTACCAAGTTTGGTCCAGATCCATCATTGTTTGAGCCCACAGTGCTCTCTGGATGTAGGCGAACTACAACTCCCAAACTCAAGGTCAACGCCCACCAAACCCAGTATTTTCTGTTAGTCATGGGAGTTCTGTGTGCCAAGTTTGGTTCAATTCCATCATTGGTGGAGTTCAGAGTGCTCTTTGTTTACATGTTAACTATAAATCCCAGCAACTACAACTCCCAAATGACAAAATCAATCCCCCCACAACCCCACCAGTATTCAAATTTGGGCATACCGGGTATTTGTGCAAAATTTGCTCCAGTGAATGAAAATACATCCTGCAGATCATTATTTACATGGCAATTCATAATGTTAGGGTTATGGTTGGGGGTCACCACAACATGAGGAACTGTATTAAGGGGTCGCAGCATTAGAAAGGTTGAGAACCACTGTTCTAGAACATGGCCATACAGCCCGAAAAACTTACAGCAAGCCAGTGATTCCAGCCATGAAAGCCTTCATTTTGTGGAAGAAGTTTGGCCCAATTCTATCATTGGTGGGGTTCATAATGTTCTTTGATTGCAGGAGAACTATAAATCCCAGCAACTACAACTCCCAAATATCAAGGTCTATTTTCTTCAAGCTCCACTAGTGTCCACATTTGGGCATATATGGTATTTGTGCCAAATTTGGTCCCATGAATGAAAATACACCCTGCATGTCAGATATTTACATTACCATTCATAATAGTAACAAAATTACAAAAATAATGTTATTGTTGGGGTCACCACAACGTGAGGAACTGTAGTAAGGGGTCCCGGCATTGCGAAGGTTGAGAAACACTGGTTTAAGCTCTTCTAAAATGGAAACGAATTCACTTAGACTCCTGTTTTACAGCAAGTGGAACTCAACACTCAAGTGAATGAGGCGGATGGGCAAAAGGGGGTGATCCCAGCCAACACCCAGCTCCAGACGGCACTCTCGGTCAACCTGGGATCCGATAGCGAATCTGCTCATGTCGAGTTGTGCATTTCCACATCCAATGGTGAGATACGTGTAGCATTGAATGGCTTGTCATCACAATGGGGGGAAAAAAATTAAAGTCCCAATTGCAAGTAAATTTAGATCTGTTATTAATGGGAGTACTAGATACTCTTTCGGTCAGCAAGTTCAGCAGCTCAGCGGTTTAACCCACTGGGCCACTGGAGGCTCATACTATATATGGGTAATACCAGTATTGCGACATAGAAATGCGATCACAAAAGGATTAGGTGTATTTGCACTAGAATTAAGTGCAAGTCATAGGATAGATGGGCCCCTGGTGGCATAGCAGGTTAAACCACTGAGCTGTTGAACTTGCTGACCGAAATGTTAGTGGTTCAAATCTGGGAAGCCCCAGCTTCTGCCAACCTAGCATTTCAAAAACATTCAAATGTGAGTAGATCAGTAGGTACTGCTCTGACAGGAAGATAACTGTTTGGTTCAGTTCCATCACTGGCAGAGTTCAAAATGCTCTTTGATTGTAAATGAACTATAAATCCCAGCAACTACAACTCCCTAACATTTTTTTGAGTGATGATCACTCCTTGGGTTAGTAGGTGTCTTGTGGCCAAATTTGGCGGCAATTCATTTCAGTGGTTTTTGAGTTATGTTAATCCCACAAACGAAAATTACATTTTTATTTATATAGACTAGCTTTCCCCTGCCACGTGTTGCTGTGGCCCACATGGGGTTCTGTGTGGGAGGTTTGGCCCAATTCTATCGTTGGTGGGGTTCAGAATGCTCTGTGATTGTAGGTGAACTATAAATCCCAACAACTACAACTCCCAAATGTCAAGATTCTATTTTCCCCAAACTCCACCAGTGTTCACATTTGGGCATATTGAGTATTTGTGTAGAGTTTGGTCCAGATCCATCATTGTTTGAGTCCACAGTGATCTCTGGATGTAGGTGAACTACAACTCCAAAACTAAAGGACACTGCTCACCAAACCCTTCCAGTTTTCTGTTGGTCATGGGAGTCCTGTGTGCCATATTTGGTTCAACTCCATCGTTGGTGGGGTTCAGAATGCTCTTTGATTGTAGGTGAACTATAAATCCCAGCAAACTACAACTCCCAAATGACAAAATCATAATTTTTTGAGTGATGGTCACTCCTTGTGTTGTGAGACGTTTTGTTGCCAAATTTGGTGTGATTTCATTCTTTGGTTCTTTTGTTTTTAAGGTATTCATTATGCACAGAGCATTTTTTATATATATAGACGAGAGGAAGCCTATTAAATCAGTGACAAAAGGATTGTGTGTGTGTGTGTACGACATTGTGCACATTTCAAAACTCTTTCCAAAGATGTGCAGGGTGCCACATTGGAATGGGTTTGCAAGACTAAAAATGGGAACTGTGACAAGAGGGCAGATTTGCTCCTTTTCCATTCAGAAGCCGGGTAGGGCTGACATGAAAACCATGCCAAGGAAAACCCAGTCATTGGCCTTTTCTCCCCTTTTGTGAAGACACCGTCATCAGAGCCGTGCTCATCTTTGCCGAGGGGATCTTTGAAGGGGAGAGCCACGTGATCCACCCCAACCTGCAGAACCTTTCAAGCTGCATCAAGGTTCCCCTCACTCCCCCCAAGGACGTCCCCGTGGAGCTGAACATCAAGGCCTTCGTCGGTTACAGGAATAGGTAAGGAAGATGGCGACTCATACAGATAGCACTATGTAAAGACATTTGAAAGAATTTCTGTTCCTGGTTTGAAAGTGTTATTTTCTGTTTAATTGTGCAGCCTGTTGGAGCTCAGCCTGTGATTGTGTTTCAGGATCAGGGTGCTTTGGATGTGGGGAGTGATGTCAATGAATTGCAATGAATTGCAAGATGGCAATGGTTTGGTCAATGATATTGATGCAGAGAGACCCCTGTTCATAGTGTAGTTTCCCATGAGAATGTCCCTGAAGGGTGTGGGGATGATGGTGTACTCCCAGAATTGCTACCAGAGAGTTCCCGGGATTTGGGGCTTGAAAACAACTCGGCACCTGGCCCAGCTGCAGAAATTAATGAGCAAATAGATCAGTGTTTCTCAACCTGGGGGTCGGGACCCCTGAGGGGATGGCAAGGGGGTGTCAGAGGGGTCGCCAAAGACCATAAGAAAACATAGTATTTTCTGATGGTCATGGGGATTCTATGTGGGAAGTTTGAGCCAATTCTATTGTTGGTTGAGCTCAGAATAGTCTTTGATTGTAATGAACTATAAATCCCAGCAACTACAACTCCCAAATGTCAAGATCTATTTTCCCCAGACTCCACCAGTATTCACATTTGGGCATATTGAGTATTCATGCCAAGTTGGGTCCAGATCCACCATGGTATGAGTCCACAGTGCTCTCTGGATATAGGTGAACTACAACTGCCAAACTCAAGGTCAATGCCCATCAACCCCTTCCAGTGTTTTCCATTGGTCATGGGAGCCAAGTTTGGTTCAAATTAATTGCTGGTGGAGTTCGGAATGCTCTTTGATTATAAGTGAACTATAACTCCCAGCAACTACAACTCCCAAATTACAAAATCAATCCTCCCCCAACCTCATTAGCATTCACATTTGAGTGTATTGGGTATTTGTGCTCAGTGAATGAAAATGCACTCTGCATATCAGATATTTACATTATGATTTATAACAGTAGTAAAATGATTGTTATGAAGTAGCAACGAAAACAATATTATGGTTGGGGGTCACCACAACATGAGGGACTGTATTAAGGGGTCACGGCATTAGGAAGGTTGAGAACCACTGAAATAGATAGATGGCAGGAGATTAGTCAAAACAGACAAACCAAACAGTGGCTTCGGCGTTCTGCCAGGCTCCAACAGAAAAAGATAAGGGAATCTCAATTAAAGCGAAACCAATTTCTGTGTGCTGGGGATAGCTTGACAAGGGGATAAAAGTTCCAAATACGGGAAATATAGCCAGATGAAGCATCATTTGGAATCAAGTTAAGTTCCCGTACTTGTTTCATGGAAGCCTTGCTTGAAAAATTCACGCTTAAGTACTTCTTGTTTCATGGTTTTGATTCTTGGATTTTATGATCTACATTGAGAAACTTGAGCAAAATGTGCTATAGCAGGATTGTTATAATATGGTGGTTTAAATGAAGTGAAATATTGTTTGCAGTTTAAACTATGTGTGGTGCAGCAATGCAATGCAGTATAAGAGTTAAATGCATAGAGCTGTGCTTTGATTCCTAGAGAGTAACTTTGCAGTGTTCCGGTAATTTTGTTTGCATCCCATTGAATCAGATTACCATCAGTTGGTGCTTCCAGCTAGAGAATAGACGTGTTTTATTCTACTCCTGTAAATAGTGTAAATTTTCAATAAAAGATAAGAGCCGTTCCGAGGCTTTGAAGCTGACTGAGAAAGTACGCTTCATTATTTGCTTGTGCTTCCAAACAGATACTCAGAGGTCAATAAATCAATAAGGATGCCCTGCACAAACACAGTTTTTGCACTTTTTCCGTTTTTTAAACGGAACCAATTAGGAAATGACATTTATAACTCAGGAAAAAGATGGCACCAGTTTGGAGTCGATTGGTTGACCTGCGGATATGGGGACCCAGTGGGTTTCCATATCCGTGGTTGAAAGGAACGCAGTTTCGGCCTCCCCGGGATGCTGTGGGAGCATCCCGGTGAGCTGATGGAGTTCTGCGGCTCCAGAAAGGAAAGGTTCATAAGGATAGTGAAGTTAGAGTCAGTAAAGGACACAAAGTATAACTCTAGAGAGAGAAAAACTTAAAAGAAAGGATACTTTTTATTGGGGGGGGGATTGTTACAATGAAACAGGGTGAGCTCAGTAAGAAAAAGAAAGGTCTCTCTCTGTGTTGAAGCTGCTTCTGCAGCAACAGTCCCTTTGTCTTCAGCAATCGTGTTATGTAGTGTAATGTGATTGGTGCTTCCTGCGATGTACAGAGAATGGACGTGTTTTATTCTGCTCCTGTAAATAGTGTAAATTTGCAATAAAAGATAAGAGCTGCTCCGAGGCTTTGGAGCTGACTGAGGTAGTACACTTCATTATTTGCTTTTGTGCTTCTGAGCAGATGCTCAGAGTTCAATAAATCAATAAGGATGTCCTGCACAAACACAGTTTTTGCAGTTTAATAAACTTTTTCCGTTTTTTAAAAAATGATAGAACCAATTAGGAAATGACGTTTATAACTCAGGAAAAAAGATGGCACCAGTTTGGAGTCGATCGGTTGACCTGCGGATATGGGGACCCAGTGGGTTTCCATATCCGCAGTTCAAAGGAACGCAGTTTCAGCCTCCCCGGGATGCTGCGGGAGCATCCCGGTGAGCTGACGGAGTTCTGCGGCTCTGGAAAGGAAAGTTTCATAAGGATAGTAAAATTAGAGTCAGTAAAGGACACAAAGTATCACTCTAGAGAGAGAAAAACTTAAAAGAAAGGATACTTTTTATTGGGTTGTTACAATGAAACAGGGTGAGCTCAGTAAGAAAATAAAGGTCTCCATGTTGAAGCTGCTTCTGGAGCAACAGTCCCTTTGTCTTCAGCAATCGTGTTACATAGTGTAATGCGATTGGTTCTTTCTGTGATGTACAGAGAATGGCCATGTTTTATTCTGCTCCTGTAAATAGTGTAAATTTGCAATAAAAGATGAGAGCCGCTCTGAGGCTTTGGAGCTGACTGAGGTAGTACGCTTCATTATTTGATTTGTGCTTCCGAGCAGATGCTCAGAGGTCAATAAATCAATAAGGATGTCCTGCACAAACACAGTTTTTGCAGTTTAGTAAACTTCTTCCGTTTTTAAAAAATGATAGAACCAATTAGGAAATGACATTTACAACTCAGGAAAAAAGATGGCACCAGTTTGGAGTCGATCGGTTGACCCGCGGATATGGGGACCCAGTGGGTTTCCATATCCGCGGTTCAAAGGAACGCAGTTTCGGCCTCCCTGGGATGCTGCGGGAGCATCCCGGAGAGCTGACAGAGTTCTGCGGCTCCGGAAATGAAAGGTTCATAAGGATAGTAAAGTTAGAGTCAGTAAAGGACACAAAGTATCACTCTAGAGAGAGAAAAAGTTAAATGAAAGGATGCTTTTTATGGGGGGGGGCATTGTTACAATGAAACATGGTGAAAACATCTTTGTGTTGAAGCTGCTTCTGGAGCAACAGTCCCTTTGTCTTTAGCAATCGTGTTATGTAGTGTAATGTGATTGGTGCTTCCTGCGATGTACAGAGAATGGACGTGTTTTATTCTGCTCCTGTAAATAGTGTAAATTTGCAATAAAAGATAAGAGCCGCTCCGAGGCTTTGGAACTGATTGAAGTAGTACCCTTCATTATTTGCTTTTGTGCTTTCGAGCAGACGCTCAGTGGTCAATAAATCAATAAGGATGTCCTGCACAAACACAGTTTTTGCAGTTTAATAAACCTTTTCCATTTTTATGACAGAACCAATTAGGAAATGACATTTACAACTCAGGAACAAAAAATGTGATGCACTTTTTGTGTATTTTTCCTTTCAGCACACAGTTCCATGTTTTTGAGCTGTCCAGGCAACTTCCTCGCTTCTCCATGTACATTCTGAGCAGCCCCGATTCTGCTCCCGGGCCTTTGAGCTTTGTGCGGTTTACCCTCAACGAGAGGGTGCAAATGGTGAGTCTTCAGCTTTTTCTTACTTTGGCTGTGCTTTTGTCTCCCAGTAAAATGTCTAAAATAAATATAAATATAAATTGGTCCCTGGTCAAGTGATCCCTGGTCAAAAAGAGGTTGGGAAACATTGGCTTAGGTGGATAGTAAGCTGGGCTGAAGGTCGGGTGCTTACCCTGACCCGGACTTCATGCTGCCAACCTTTGATTGGTAAGATCTATTGCTACTGGCGATTAACCAGCTGTGCTAAAGCCCAGCCAAAAGATATATATGTATATGCCGACATATTTGTATATGTTGACGTCTACAAATAAAGGACACCCATTTCATTTTCCTTTATTTTATTTTCCTGCTTTCTACCAAAGTGAGAGCCAAGGTGACTTTGGTATAAATATAGGAAATAAATAAATAAATAAATAAATAAATAAATAAATAAGGTGACAAGGGGTATAAATATAGGAAATAAAATAAAATATAAAAAATAAAATAATATAAAATTTTAAATAAAATTTAAATAAAAATTTAAGTAAAATAAAATATTTTTAAATAAAATAAAATATAAAATAAAATAAAAAATTAAATAACAATTTAAATAATTTTTAAAAATAAAATAAAATAAAATTTTAAATAGAATAAAATAAATTTTTTAAATAAAATAAAATATTTTTTTAAAATAAAATAAAATATTTTTTTAAAATAAAATAAAATAAAATTTTAAATAAAATAAAATAGGAGGACTTTCGCATCTCTGCTTATGAACCCACCAGGACTTTGAGATCTTCCGGGGAGGCCCTGCTCTCGATCCCGCCTGCTCCTCAAGCACGGCTGGCGGGGATGAGAGATAGGGCCTTCTCGGTGGTGGCTCCTCGGCTGTGGAACGCCCTTCCCACGGACATTAGGCTAGCACCATCTTTAATGGTATTCCGCAAAAAACTGAAGACCTGGCTGTTTGTGCAGGCGTTCGAATAACTAGTGCAATGATTGGCAATGAACTTAGGAATGGAACAATGGATGATGAATTCTGGATTATGTTTTTTGGATGATGAGACGATAGTGATTGGTTAATGTAGTAATTGTTTATTGTTGGGTAATATGTTAATTTGTTAATTGCTGTTACATTATTGCATTGAATTATTGCTTTTATTGGTTGTGAACCGCTGTGAGTCACCCTCGGGCTGAGAACAGCGGTATATAAGCAAAATAAAATAAATAAATAAATAAATAAATAAATAAATTTGGTGACTGTTGGGGTATGTGTGTGTCAAGCCACAAAATGGATTCCAGAGATTATGTGGACTATGAATCACACTTAGTCCACTTCTACATAGGGTTGCTGTGAGTTTTTGAGCTGTATAACCATATTCCAGTAGCATTCTCTCCTGACTTTTGCCTGCATCTGTGGCTAATGGCATCTTTAGAGGTTCTATTTCCAGGGAAGTAAGTGGAGTGTATATCTGTGCAATAATGTCCAGGGTGGGAGAAAGAACCCTTGTCTGTTTGAAGCAAGTGTGAATGGTGCATTTATTTATTTATTTGCGCTATTTCTATCCCGCCCATGTCAGCCCAAAGGCGACTCAGGGTGGCGTACAGAGTTGGCACAATTCGATGCCATATATAAAATATATACATTGATAAAACATTACAGTACATTTAAAATCATAAAAACAATGAACAATAAAAAATTAAAAAAACTATATCCTCTCATTCAAACCGTTATCCGTTCGTCTTGGCTGTTCCTGGGTCATTTTCCGATTCAAGTTTGTCTGTTTATGCTGAGGTTCTGAAAGCTTGCTTGAAGAGCCAAGTTTTCACTCTTTTTCGAAAGGTCAGGAGAGAGGGGGCTGAAGGGAGTTCCACAGCCGAGGGGCCGCCACAGAGAAGGCCCTGTTTCTCGTCCCCGCCAAACGTGCTTGCGAATTAGCAAGCTTGAATAACATTGAGTAGCCATGAAGCTAGCAATCAAGTGCGTGTTAACACCTCCCAATTTGAGGATGCCTCCAGGCAACAACAGGCAGGCTACCTCTATGCGGATACCCTCACTGATTGACTTTGCAGCTTCATGGCTACTCAATGCTATTCAAGCTCGCTAATTGCAACATCCACACTTGCTTCCAACAGACAAGGGTTCATTCTCCTACCCTGGACATTATTCCACAACAACAACAACAATTTTTATTGATTAGCCAGTTGGCCTTATCAAAAACAGATAGTGCAGACATGACATACAAACATTATTCCACAGATATATATACACTCCACTTGCTTCACTTCCGACAGAAGATGCCATTAGCCACAGATGCAGGCAAAACTTCAGGAGAGAATGCTACTGAAACATGGCCGTACAGCCAGAAAAACGCACAGCAACCCAGTGATTCCAGCCATGACACATCGAACTCAACCTTATTTTGTCACTTTACCTAAGACACACTGAATGCATATAATAGGGCTCGAGCAGCCATTGGTTTTGGTATCCATACCAAACATTGGTGCCGTTGGATACACCCAGAGGGTCATGGTGTGCATTTGTGTTTCAAGATCGTCATGTGGCTAAAGCAGAGTTTCCTGTTGCCAGAAGACTTGGAGATCCAAAACGAGTCCTTTGAGGTGTGCTTCACGTCTCTGCGCGACGCGGGACAGCTGTGGATCAAAATGACGCCAAGCGGAGAGGTACCTTTTTTTTTTGCATTGGGGTATTGTAGCTACTAGGGTTGTAAAGAAGCCTAGTAGCGACCTCAGAGGGAACATTTAAGGGGAAGTGGGTTATGCAGGGTAAGGGTTAGGGTTGTCCAGCAATGTGCCACAGATGACAAGCCAAAGTGTATCTGGGCTAGTTGAAGTATTTGCAACTTGTTACTTCTATGCGCTCAACAAAATCCATATAGAACCATAGAATTGGGAGAGACTCCTGGGGCCATCCAGTTCAAACTCATTCTGCCAAAGCACCCCCGACAGATGGCCATCCAGACTCTGCTTAGAAACCTCTAGAGAAGGAAACTCCACGGTGATGGTGTTAATAGAATTCTAGAGTTGGAAGAGATCCCTGAGGCCATCCAGCCCAACCTCCTTCTTCCAGACAGGAAAAGCACAATAAAAGCAGCCCTGACAGATGGCCATCCAGACTCTGTTTAGGAACTTCCAAAGAAGGAGAATCCATGATTATGATGGTGATGGTGATGGTGATGGTGATGATGATGATGATGATGATGATGATAGAATCCTAGAGTTGGAAAAGACCCCAAGGGTCATCCAGGCCAACTCCCTTCTGTCATGCAGGAAAAGCAAAATCAATGCATCCCCGACAGATGGCCATCCAGAGAAGGAAACCCCATGATGATGATGGTGATGATGATAGAATCCTAGAGTTGGAAGAGAACCCAAGGGCCATCCAGGCCAACCCCCTTTTGTCATGCAGGAAAAGCACAATCAAAGCATCCCCAACAGATGGCCATGCAACCACTGCTTAGAAACCTCCAGAGAAGGAAACCCCATGATGATGATGATGATGCTATGATGATGATGGTGATGATGGTGATAGAATCCTAGAGTTGGAAGAGACCCTAAGGGCCATCCAGGCGAACTCCCTTCTGTCATGGAGGAAAAGAACAATCAAAGCACCCCCAACAAATGGCCATCCAGACTCTGCTTAGAAACCTCCAGAGAAGGAAACCCCATGATGATGATGATGGTAATGATGATAGAATACTAGAGTTGGAAAAGACCGCAAGGGCCATCCAGTCCAACTCCCTTTTGTCATGCAGGAAAAGCACAATCAAAGCATCCCCGACAGATGGCCATCCAGACTCTGTTTAGGAACCTCCAAAGAAGGAGACTCCATGATAATGATGATAGAATCCTAAAGTTGGAAGAGACCCCAAGGGCCACCCAGTCCAACTCCCTTTTGTCATGCAGAGAAAGCAAAATCAAAGCACCCCAACAGATGGCCATGCAACCTCTGCTTAGAAACCTCCAGAGAAGGAAACCCCATGATGGTGATGATGATGATGATGATAATGATGATGGTGATGGTGATGATGATAGAATCCTAGAGTTGGAAGAGACCCCAAGGGCCATCCAGTCCAACTCCCTTTTGTCATGCAGGAAAAGCACAATCAAAGCATCCCCAACAAATGGCCATCCAGACTCTGTTTAGGAACCTCCAAAGAAGGAGACTCCATGATAATGATGATAGAATCCTAAAGTTGGAAGAGACCCCAAGGGCCACCCAGTCCAACTCCCTTTTGTCATGCAGAGAAAGCAAAATCAAAGCATCCCCAACAAATGGCCATCCAGACTCTGTTTAGGAACCTCCAAAGAAGGAGACTCCATGATAAGGGTGATAGAATCCTAGAGCTAGAAGAGACCCCAAGGGCCATCCAGTCCAACTCTTTTTTGTCATGCAGGAAAAGCACAATCAATGCATCCCCGACAGATGGCCATCCAGACTCTGTTTAGGAACCTCCAAAGAAGGAAACTCCACAATGATGATGATAATAGAATCCTAGAATTAGAAGAGACCCCAAAGGCCATCCAGTCTACCTTCTGTCATGCAGGAAAAGCTCAATCAAAGCATCTCCAACAGATGGCCATCCAGCGTCTAGGATTATTTAAGAGAATCCTATAACTGGAAGAAACCCCAAAGGCCAAAATGAGTCTCCATAGCCTGAGGCAGGGAGTTCCACTGTTGAACATCCATTTGAATTTTATTGCGCCATTGTATACAATGGGACGTGATCATCAATGGATTTTGGTATCCATGTAGGTCCCTGGAACCAATCCCCAGCTGATACCGAGGGCCCATTGTGCTTGTATTTCACTGTCATGTGGGGTGTCTCGGTCGTTCTGCAAGCCCCAGGCCAGACCAGCTCATCCTCATCAATACTGCAGATTTAAGACAGATTTAAGACCACTCTTAACCACCGATGGTTGATATTGTGATATGAAACATTTTTCTGGTGTGTATTTTATTTTTATTTTTTCTGGCCTCTTAGATCTCTATCAACACAGACAACATCGACTTGGCTGGAGACATCGTCCAGTCCATGGCCTCCTTCTGGGCCATTGAAGACTTGCAGGTTGAAGCTGACTTCCCGGCGTATTTCGAGGAGATGCGCAAGGCCCTTGTTGTGGTGAGAGAGAAACAGGACCGTTCTAATATCGGCACTGATGGCAGGGAGCGAGGCCCACATCTCTTTCTTGCCGGCTGATCCTTCTGGCTGATCTTGTTATGTCTGTTCCTCCCTCATAGGTGGACAATTCCCACGCGGTCTGCCAGAAGCTCACGGCCAACATGGCGGACAGCTCCAACCTCATCCGCAGCGTCCTGGTCCGGGCGGAGGATTCGCGCCTCATGAGCGACATGTGAGTTGCCTTCGCACTGTAGTCACATCTTTGCAGCTGCCATTTGAGCCGAGGGCATTTGTTAGCTAAGACATTATAATTAATATTTTGGAGCTTCTCTAGACCAGGCATCTTAATAATAATAATAATAATAATAATAATAATAATAATAATAATAATAATAATAATACTTTATATATACCCCACTCCATCTTCCCCAGGGGTAGTCGGTGCGGCTTACATGAGGCCAAGCCCATCAATATAGTACATACATTATAAAGCAAAACATAACAATACCTGAAAATAAAATACATAAAATGCAAAAATCAATATAATAACCGTAACAATATAATCAATATAATCTTACTGTTTTTCCACTCGCTAACACTTGTGGCCTTTTTGTAAGCGATCCCAGGTATTTAAGTATATAAACCAAATATTTATTGGGTTGCTGTGAGTTTTTCAGTCTATATGGCCATGTTCCAGAAGCATTTTCTCCTGATGTTTCGCCCACATCTATGGCAGGCTTCCTCAGAGGTTGTGAGGTCTGTTGGAAACTACGAAAATTGGGTTTATATATATGTGGAATAATGTCCAAAGTGGAGAAAGAACTCTTGTCTGTTGGAGGCAGGTGTGACTGTTGATTAGCACTGAATGGCTTTGCAGCTTCAAGGCCTGGCTGGTTACTTCCTGGGGGATCCTTTGTTGGGAGGTCTTAGCTGGCCCTGATTGATTTCTTTTTATTTTTATTTTTATTTATTAGCTGTCCTCTGCCATGTGTTGCTGTGGCCCAGTCTGTGTATATGTGTTTTGTGTGTGTATTAGGGCTGGGCGGTTTCGTTCGTTAATTTCGTAATTCGTTATTAATTTGTTATTTTTTTTATAACGAAGCGATATTGAACCATTCAGGAGCAACTAAAAATCGAAACGAATTTTTAAAATTTATTTCGTAATTGTTTCGTAATGGTTTCGTAATGGTTTCGAAATGGTTTCGAAATTATTTCGTTATTATTTCCGTATGTCTGGTGCAAGTTTTATGGTTGTTGTTTGTTTTATCAGTGATAAAAAATAAATTATCATACCAAGAGTCAACAACAGAGGGAGAGGGAAGCTTCAGAAGTTCCCCCTGTCCCATTTGGAGGGTTTTTTAGCGTATTGCGCAATCGCGCCCGCCATTAACGAATCGATTCGTAATTGTTTCGAAAATTTTGTAAATATCGAACTTTTTTAAAGAAAAATTTCGGAATTCTTTTAAAAAACGAAACGCAAACCCCCCCCAAAAATGAATCGAGTTTAGAAACAAATTTTTCCGTGGTTGCCCAGCCCTAGTGTGTGTATATATGAGTATATATATATACACACACAAATAACTTGCTTGTTATTTTATTACTGCTTGTTGTTTTTGATGTGTTGTTGGGCTTGGCCTCATGTAAGCCGCTCCGAGTCCCTTGCGGAGATGGTGGCGGGGTATAAATAAAATTTACTATTATTATTATTATTATTATTATTATTATATGTGTATGTCTGTGTGTTTGTGTATATGTGTATATATGTGTGCTTTTTGTATATATGTGGTATTGGACATGTATTGTAATGCATTTTATTGGGTTTTTTTTGCTTTTTAAGTCCTTTCTGCTGTGTTTTTCAGTGTTTTTATGAGTGATGGTCATTTGTTGGCCTGATCAGTGTCTTGTGTCCAAATTTGGTGTCAATATGTCCAGTGGTTTTTGAGTTATGTTAATCCCACAAACGAACATTACATTTTTATTTCTATAGATTTATTTATTTACAACATTTATATGCCACCCTTCTCACCCTGAAGGGGACTCAGAGTGGCTTACAAGTAATATGTAAATATATATATTATGTATTACTATATTGCACTATGCCATTATACTGTAATATTATTAGTAATATTACATGTAATATAAAATATATAATTATAATTTATTATTAGTATTATATTGAAGCCCCTGGTGGCGCAGTGGGTTAAAGCCCTGTGCCAGCAGGACTGTAGACTGACAAGTCGCAGGTTTGAATCCGGGGAGAGCACGGATGAGCTCCCTCTATCAGCTTCAGCTCCTCATGCAGGGACATGAGAGAAGCCTCCCACAAGGATGATAAAACATCAAAACATCCGGGCGTCCTCTGGGCAACATCCTTGCAGATGGCCAATTCTCTCACACCAGAAACAATTTCCAGTTTCTCAAGTTGCTCCTGACACGACAAAAAAAAAGTATTATATTGTATTACATTATAATATTATCAATATTATATGTATATACAATATATTATATTATATTATATTATATTATATTATATTATATTATATTATATTATATTATATTATTAGTACCTTGCAGGAGACAAGGTGGAACTGTCTTCCTGGCCCCCTTTCTTCACTCTGGTCTTTTGAGGTTTTGTGCATTGTAACTCCTAGTCATTTATGTAATGAGCATAAAGACTTCTTGTCTGGAATTCCCCAGCTTTTTCAGTGACTATAGATGTGGGCGAAATGTCAGGAGAGGATGCTTCTGGAACATGACCACACAGCCCAGAAAACTCACAGCAATTCAGGCAATGAAAACCTTCGACAACACAAATATTTATTGATAACAGACCAGAATTGCTAGCAGACATGGGCAAACTTAGGCCCTCTAGGTGTTTTGGACTTCAACTCCCACAATTCCTAACAGTGGTTTGTTATGACAGGAAAAATATGAAGAGACGATACATGGAACTGTACGACCTGAACCGGGATTTGCTCTCCCAGTACAAGATCCGCTGCTCCAATCACACGGAGCTTCTGAACAACCTGAAGGCCATCAACCAAGCCATCCAGCGAGCGGGACAGCTGCGGGGTGAGCACTGCGGGAGATTTAAGGGGGGGGGGGAGAGTTCTTTCACTGTTTACGTTCTGCTTCTTTGGCATGAGATACAATTATTTATTATTATTATTATTATTAACTTTATTTGTACCCCGCTAGCATCTCCCGAAGAACTCGATACGGCTTACAAAGGCCAAGGCCTCAATACACAAGATAACAATACAAAACCTAAAGCAAATTAAAAACAATTAAAGCAATATTAAACAATAAACAATACACCAAGACACAATAAAACTGGGCCGGGCCAGAGTAATGGGTACAGAATTAAAAATGCTGATGTGACAAGTGGTATATAGGGATTATAGGGTAAGTGCAGTGTGCAGCAATGTTAGTTCTAATAAAGTGCTTCTGGGACTTGTTATCGGAGATTCCTATTCTGGAAAGGCGCATCGGAACAGCCAGGTCTTCAAGTTCTTTCTAAAGACTGCCAGTGTAGGGGCCTGTCTAAGATCTTTGGGGAGGGTGTTCCCCAAAGAGTCGGGGGGCCACCACAGAAAAGGCCCTGTCTCGTATCCCCACCAAACGCGCTTGCGACACTGGTGGAATCACGAGCAGGGCCTCTCCGGATGAACGAAGTGAACGCGTGGGTTTGTAGACGGAGATGCAGTCACGCAGGTAGGCTGGTCCCAAACCGTTCAGGGCTTTGTAGGTAAGCACCTGCACCTTAAATTGGGCTCGGAAAATAAACGGCAGCCAGTGGAGCTCCTTAAACAGGAGGGTTGACCTCTCTCTGTAAGGAGCACCAGTTAACATCCTGGCCGCTGCCCATTGGACCAGTTGAAATTTCCAAGCTGTTTTCAAGGGCAGCCCCATGTAGAGCGCATTACAGTAGTCCAATCTATTTCAATAGCATTTTGCCTTAACTCGTAGCATGAGCTGATCTGAATCTGTCTAAATTCAGAAGTCCCAGAGTATTGTTGTTGTCATTATTATTTCTTGACACTACCCCTTCAATTATTCTGCAAGATTAAACTATTGCATTTCAATCTCCTCGGTCCCTCGTCTCAATTGGGAAGTTAAAAGGACTAGAGATCTATAAGGAGACACTGTGCACCAATCGTTCCTTTTTCTTCTTTCCCCAGTTGGTAAACCCAAGGCCCAAGTGATCGCCGCTTGCCGGGACGCCATCAAGAACAACAGCGTGAATATGCTGATCAAAATAATGCGCGTGGGGACGACATCTTCCTAGAAACCAAAGCAAAACACATCTGGACTCTCACCATAAAAGATACCTAGTGGCAGGTAGGCTGTAAGCGTAATGCTATCTGATCAGCTCCTAGTGACTGTGTGGTAAAAGCAGAAGCTCATTTGGAGTAGGATCTATGTCTGCGCTCTCCCAAAGGAAGGATTACTGTGACACATTGCTAGCGGAGCACAAAGACAGTGGCACTTGGTGGGGAAAGAGACAAAACATGGACGTCTGTGAACATCAGGCGCATGGAGGGATGTCCTGGATATTTCTTGGAATGGTAAAATTGTGGAACGAGGCCAAAGGCAGGAACTACAACTAAATGACCGAGTCAGAGACAGGCTTTATTTATTACAACCGTAATATTTTGTAGCACTTTTTACAATAAAATAAGCAAACCATAATTTTCTATAATCCTAGTCTTGTCCATAATTTACGTAATGCTTGAATAGAGCATGAGAAGAGCAATATATAGTAAAATGGGTTGTTGTCGGTATTTTCGGGCTAATCACCTCTCAACAAAAGATTGCCCCAGGCACTGCCAGGCCATCAAATGCTAATCAAGGTGGTCAGTTGAAACATTCACACTTAGCTCCAGCAGACAACAGTCCTTTGTCCCATCCTGGTCATTCCACAGATATATAAACCCACTTTCCTAGTTCCAACAGACCTCACTACCTTTGAGGATGCTTACCACAGATGCAGGCGAAACGTCAGGAGAGAATGCCTCTAGAATATGGCCATATAGCCCGAAAAAACCTACAACAACCCAGTAATTCTGGCCATGAAAGCCTTCCAGAATACAAGGATTAAAAATCACTGGGTTGTTGTAGGTTTTTTTGGGCTATATGGCCATGGTCTAGAGCAATGATGGGCAACCTTTTGAGCTTGGTGTGTCAATACTCGCCAAAAAACCGAGCATAACTCGAGTGGGGTGTCACTTCGAGAAAAAAAACATAATTTCATGATATTTAGAGTTTAATAACAAAAATATATTATTGTCATATATAACTGTATTTAATAAACCAAAAGCTAATTAGTTAACATCTGTTTTTTCTATAATGTCATATATCTTGGCATTATAGAAAAATGCTGGTGTAGGAGCCGAGGATGAAATATCCTTGGGATGCGCCCCCATCTTCTCTGTATGCGTCCGCATGCGGCTGTGTGTCATCAAAAATGGCTACGTGTGTCAGTGCTGACACGTGTCATAGGTTCGCCATCATGGGTCTAGAGGCATTCTCTCCTGACGTTTCGCCCCTAAGTCAGGGTGAGAAGAGCGGAGTATAAATATTTTAAATAATAAATACATAAATAATAAAGAGCACAGTCTAAGGATTATTTCTGCATTTGATTTATTAAAATATTCCCATCCAAACCCAAGTAACGAAGGTGGAGGCATTACTTTTCATTCAACCCTCGTAATAAGAACATCAGTCGTTACTGAACTGCTTTTTCTGTCAATTTGTTGCAAAACATGTTTTGGTGCCTAATTTGTAAAATCATATTGTAACTTGACGTTTAATAGGCTTTTTCTTAATCTTTCCTTAATATCCAACGTTTTTGCTTATCCGACGTTCTGCTGACCCGTTTATGTTGGATAAGTGAGACTCTACTGTATCATACAAGTCTCTGAATTTTGAAATGGAGCTCCAAAGCTTTGCACAGCCCTAGTAGTTAGTACTCTCTTTTTGACTTTGAATCATAGAATCAAAGAGTTGGAAGAGACCTCATGGGCCATCCAGTCCAACCCCCTGCCAAGAAGCAGGAATATTGCATTCAAATCACCCCTGACAGATGGCCATCCAGCCTCTGTTTCCAAAGCTTCCAAAGAAGGAGCCTCCACCACACTCCGGGGCAGAGAGTTCCACTGCTGAACGGCTCTCACAGTCAGGAAGTTCTTCCTCATGTTCAGATGGAATCTCCTTTCTTGTAATTTCCACATCCTAGTCTCCATGGAAGCAGAAAACAAGCTTGCTCCCTCCTCCCTGTGGCTTCCTCTCACATATTTATACATGGCTATCATATCTCCTCTCAGCCTTCTCTTCTTCAGGCTAAACATGCCCAGCTCCTTAAGCCGCTCCTCATAGGGCTTGTTCTCCAGACCCTTGATCATTTTAGTCGCCCTCCTCTGGACACATTCCAGCTTGTCAATATCTCTCTTGAATTGTGGTGCCCAGAATTGGACACAATATTCCAGATGTGGTCTAACCAAAGCGGAATAGAGCATGGTGAGCATTACTTCCTTAGATCTAGACACTAGGCTCCTCTTGATGCAGGCCAAAATCCCATTGGCTTTTTTTGCCACATCACATTGTTGGCTCATGTTTAACTTGTTGTCCACGAGGACTCCAAGATCTTTTTCACACGTACTGCTCTCGAGCCAGGCATCCCCCATTCTGTATCTTTGCATTTCGTTTTTTCTGCCTAAGTGGAGTATCTTGCATTTGTCCCTGTTGAACTTCATTTTGTTAGTTTTGGCCATTCATCTCTCTAATCTGTCAAAATCGTTTTGAATCCAGGATTATTTATTTTATTTTATTTATTTATTTGCGGCATTTATATACCGTCCTTCTCACCCCGAAGAGGACTCAGAACAGCTTACAATATATATTTTCATACAATATATATTATTAGCATAGTACAATATCAGTATTATATGTTACTATATTGCACTATGCCATTATATTGTAATATTATTAGTAATATTACATGTAATGTAAATATATAATTAAAACGCAAGATCCCCAAAGGTCCCAGTGGGGCATCTTCTCATAAAGGCACATGGCATGATGCAGTCTTTCCCAAAAATTATCTCCATTGTGCTCTGTGTGATAGGATCCTATGGCTGCCGTCACTATTCGTAGTAAACAAAGCTGAAGTCCCAGAATCCTATGTGTTCAGGCTGTGTTGCCGCCTGGCTCAGACTCTGGTGGTTTATGTACTTCACAAATTTCAGTGTTTCTCGGTCTCTGTAAATCAAGGCCAAGCAGTTGTCTTCTGGATTAACAGTCAGCAGCTGGAAGATAAAGCAAAATGAGAACGGCGAAGGAGACAAAACGGTAGTTATTTCATAGAATCATAGAATCAAAGAGTTGGAAGAGACCTCATGGGCCCAAATGTGAACACTGGTAGAGTTTGGGAAAAATAGAATCTTGACATTTGGGAGTTGTAGTTGCTGGGATTTATAGTTCACCTACATCCAGAGATCACTGTGGACTCAAACAATGATGGATCTGGACCAAATTTGACATGAATATTCCATATGAGCAACTACGAACACAGGTGGAGTTTGGGGAAAATAGACCTTGACATTTGGGAATTGCAGTTGCTGGGATTTATAGTTCACCTACAATCAAAGAGCATTCTGAACCCCACCAACGACGGAATTGAACCAGTCTTGGCACACAGAACTCCCATGACCAACAGAAAATACTGGAAGGGTTTGGTGGGTAGTGTCCTTTGGTTTTGGAGTTGTAGTACACCTACATCCAGAGATCACTGTGGACCCAAACAATGATGGATCTGGACCAAACTCTACACGAATAATATGCCCAAATGTGAACACTGGTGGAGTTTGGGGAAAATAGAATCTTGATATTTGGGAGTTGTAGTTGCTGGGATTTATAGTTCACCAACAATCACAGAGCATTCTGAACCCCACAATGATAGAATTGGGCCAAACCTCCCAGACGGAACCCCCATGTGGGCCACAGCAACGCGTGGCAGGGGACAGCTAGTAAAGTAAATAAAATTATATAAAACCTATGAAAACATCTATATAAATAAAAATGTAATGTTTGTTTGTGGGATTAACAGAACTCAAAAACCACTCGACAAATTGACACTAAATTTTTACACAATGCACCTAACAACCCAATGTATGTCTTTCACGCAAAAATTTTTTGATTTTGTCATTGGGGAATTGTAGTTGCTGGGATTTATAATTCACCTACAATCAAAGAGCATTCTGAACTCCACCAATGATGGAATTGAACCAAACGTGGCATACAGGACTCCCATGACCAACTGAAAACACTTGAAGGGTTTAGTCAACATTGACCTTGAGTTTGGGAGTTGTAGTTCACCTACATCCAGAGAGCACTGTGGACGCAAACAATGATGGATCTGGACCAAACTCTACACGAATACTCAATATGTTCAAATGTGAACACTGGTGAAGTTTGGGGGAAATAGAATCTTGACATTTGGGAGTTATAGTTGCTGGGATTTACAGTTCACCTACAATCACAGAGCATTCTGAACCCCACCAACAATAGAATTGGGCCAAACCTCCTACACAGAACCCCCATGTGGGTCACAGCAACGCGTGGCAGGGGATGGCTAGTAGTAATATAAAATTACAATAGGCACAATCACAATGACAGTGTGTGGGCTACATGTAATGATTAAAAGAGAGACAGATTAAAACTAATTAAAACTCAGGCGAGATAAGAGACAGATTATTTGCGGAGGAGGACTCATTATAGTGGGGGTTGTGGAATCAGATTTTCCCACAAAGGGGGGGACAGGACACACGCCAATGACAAAACGTTGAGGCTAAGCAATAGTGTGAGAATGTAAACCTATTCATCAAAAGCGCAGCGGAAAAGCCGGGTTTTAAGGTCCTTTTTAAAGGTTTCTAAGGTAGGGGCTTTCCTAATTTCTCTAGGTAGTGAGTTCCAGAATCGGGGGGGCCACAGAGGAAAAAGCTCTCTCCCTTGTACTTATTAGGTGAGCTTGTGAAATTGGCAGGGGCGAAAGAAGGGCCTCCTCAGAAGAACGGAGGGCCCGAGTTGGTTCATGGAGGGAGACATGGTCACAAAGGTAGGCGGGCCCCAAACCGTTTATGGAATGGAAAATGGTATGTTGGAGGGCAGGAAAAGAGATTTAAAGATGGGCTCAAAGCCAACTCTGGCATAGACACTGAGAACTGGGAAGCCCTGGCCCTTGAGTGCTCCAGCTGGAGGTCAGTTGTGACCAGCAGTGCTGCAGAATTTGAAGAGGCACAAATGGAGGGCGAAAGAGAGAAATGTGCCAAGAGGAAGGCGTGTCAAGCCAACCCTGACTGGGACCGCCTTCCACCTGGAAACAGATGCCCTCACTGCGGGAGACGATGCAGATCAAGAATAGGGCTCCACAGTCACCTACGGACCCACCCTGGAGGATTATCCTACTCGGACAACGAGGGATCGTCTAAGTAAGTAAGTAATGTTAAAATCCCCAGACCTGTTTTCTAGGCTGAAATAAAACTGATTCTTTCCTGCAACAAATTACACTATGTTGCTATCAGTTTTCCGGGCAGTATGGCCATGTCCCAGAAGCATTCTCTCCTGACATTTCACCCACATCTGTGGCAAGCATTAACTAGAGAAGTAAGCCATAGCAGAGCACTTGATGAACCAACCTGGGCACAAAATATTATTTGAGAACGCAGAAATGCTGGACCACTCTCACAACGACCATGTCAGACTACACAGAGAAGCCACTGAAATCCACAAGCATGTGGACAATTTCAACAGAAAGGAGGAAACTATGAAATGAATACAATCTGGCTACCAGTATTAAATTAAATTAGGACAGTAAATAAAGGGGAATACTCTGAAAACAGGAGGATTCCAGTCATGAAGCAATTAGGGTCAGCTAACACCTCCCAACAAAGGATCCCCCACAGGCAGGAATCAACCAGGCCTTGAAGCTACAAGGCTTTGCAGTGCTAATCAAGGTGGACAATTGCGAGATTCACACTTGCTCCAGCAGACGAGAAGTCACTGAAATCAACAAGCATGTGGACAATTTCAACAGAAAGGAGGAAACCATGAAAAAGAACACAATCTGGTGACCAGTATTTAAAAAAACCCTCCAAAATCACAACAGTAAACAAATCCAAACAAATTCAACATAGTTTGTGCCAAAAAAACAAAGTTTTTGTGGCCCAAACTATGTCGAATTTGTTTACAAATTCAAACTATGTTGAATTTAGGTTCTTGTGGTTTTTTTCGGGCTACAGGGCCATGTTCTAGAGGCATTCTCTCCTGACGTTTCGCCTGCATCTATGGCAAGCATCCTCAGAGGTAGTGAGGTCTGTTGGAATTATGACAATGGGTTTATATAGCTGTGGAATGGCTGGGGTGGGGCAAAGAGCTCTTCTATGCTGGAGCTAGGTGTGAATGTTTCAACTGACCACCTTCATTAGCATTTGAAGGCCTGGCTGAATTTGTTTACAAAGTTTTTGTGGCCCTAACACCTCCCAACAAAGGATTCCCACAGGCAGCAAGCAGCCAGGCTTTGAAGCTGCAAGGCCATTCAGTGCTAACCAAGCTGGCCAATTGCAACATTCACACTTTCCTCAAGCAGACAAGAGTTCTTTCTCCCACTCTGGACATCACCCCACAGATACATAAACCCCACTTGCCTAGTTTCCAACAGATCCCCCAACCTTTGAGGATGCCTGCTGTAGATGTGGGCGAAACTTCAGGAGAGAATGCTTCTGGAACATAACCTGGAAAACCCACACAAACTCAGTGATTCTGGCCATAAAAGCCTTCGACAACACATTGAATTACACAATTTTTGTTCCTAGGCGATCAATGTCATTTCCTAATTGGTTCTATCATAAAAACATGGACTTACTTCTTCGTCTTCACCTTTTGCAATGTACGACGTAAAACCACCAAATTCCGCATCCCAGTCTTGAAACAAAAGAGAAATAGGATCATTTCCAACATACTGCTCATCCCATAATTATTGTGCTAAGCAAATATATTTGCTTCTGACAGTTCACAAATTACAAATTTTGTAATTTGGGAGTTGTAGTTGCTGGGATTTATAGTTCACCTACAATCAAAGAGCCTTCTGAACACCACCAACGATGGAATTTAATCAAACTTGGCACACAGTTCTCCCATGGCCAACAGAAAATACTGGTGGGCAGTGTCCTTTGGTTTTGGAGTTGTAGTTCACCTACATCCAGAGAGCACTGTGGACTCAAACAATGATGGATCTGGACCAAACTCTACACAAATACTCAATATGTCCAAATGTGAACACTGGTAGAGTCTGGGGAAAATAGACCTTGACATTTGGGAGTTGTAATTGCTGGGATTTATGTTCACCTACAATCAAAGAGCATTCTGAACGTGACCAACAATAGAATTGGGTCAAACTTCCCACACAGAATCCCAATGACCACCAGAAAATACTGTGTTTTCTGATGGTTTTTGGCGACCCCTTTGACACGCCCTCACGACCCCCTCAGGGGTCCCGACCCCCAGGTTGAGAAACACTGCTTTAGAAGGATGGGCCAGAGGAAAAATTACAGGTGACTGCCAGGAAAAAAAAAACTTTCAAAATTATTATTTTTTTTGAATATTCAGATCATAGAATCATAGAATCAAAGAGTTGGAAGAGACCTCATGGGCCATCCAGTCCAACCCCCTGCCAAGAAGCAGGAATATTGCATTCAAATCACCCCTGACAGATGGCCATCCAGCCTCTGCTTAAATGCTTCCAAAGAAGGAGCCTCCACCACACTCCGGGGCAGAGAGTTCCACTGCTGAACGGCTCTCACAGTCAGGAAGTTCTTCCTAATGTTCAGATGGAATCTCCTCTCTTGTAGTTTGAAGCCATTGTTCCTGCGTCCTAGTCTCCAAGGAAGCAGAAAACAAGCTTGCTCCCTCCTCCCTGTGGCTTCCTCTCACATATTTACACATGGCTATCATATCTCCTCTCAGCCTTCTCTTCTTTAGGCTAAACATGCCCAGTTCCTTAAGCCGCTCCTCATAGGGCTTGTTCTCCAGACCCTTGATCATTTTAGTCGCCCTCCTCTGGACACATTCCAGCTTGTCAATATCTCTCTTGAATTGTGGTGCCCAGAATTGGACACAATATTCCAGGTGTGGTCTAACCAAAGCAGGAATAGAGCATGGGGAGCATGACTTCCCTAGATCTAGACACTATGCTCCTATTGATGCAGGCCAAAATCCCATTCTTTTTTTGCTGCCACATCACATTATTGGCTCATGTTTAACTTGTTGTCCACGAGGACTCCAAGATCTTTTTCACACGTACTGCTCTCAAGCCAGGCAGTGTCCCCCATTCTGTATCTTTGCATTTCATTTCTTAATGTATTTATTATATATATATATATATATATATAATTTTAAAAAATTATATCCTGCCCTTCTTACTCATATATACAGCAAACACTCAATGCCGGGACATTTATTTATTTGTCGTGTCAGAACAACCAGTCTAACAGAACAAAGCAAACAAACAGAAAAATACACAACTTGTGAGTTTGGTAGTTGATTAAATGTCCTTTGACCAGTAGCTGGCCACTTGGAGTGCCTCTGGTGTTGCTGCAAGAAGGTCCTCCATTGTGCATGTGGCAGGGCTCAGGTTGCATTGCAGCAGGTGGTCTGTAGTTTGCTCTTCTCCACACTCGCATGTCGTGGATTCCACTTTGTAGCCCCATTTCTGAAGGTTGGCTCTGCATCTCGTGGTGCCAGAGCGCAGTCTGTTCAATGCCTTCCAAGTCGCCCAGTCTTCTGTGTGCCCAGGAGGGAGTCTCTCATTTGGTATCAGCCATTGGTTGAGGTGCTGGGTTTGAGCCTGCCACTTTTGGACTCTCGCTTGCTGAGGTGTTCCAGCGAGTGTCTCTGTAGATCTTAGAAAACTATGTCTAGATTTAAGTCGTTGGCGTGCTGGCTGATACCCAAACAGGGATGAGCTGGAGATGTCTCTGTCTTGGTCCTTTCACTATTGGCTGCTACTTCCCGGCGGATGTCAGGTGGTGCAATACCGGCTAAGCAGTGTAATTTCTCCAGTGGTGTGGGGCGCAGACACCCCGTGATAATGCGGCATGTCTCATTAAGAGCCACATCCACTGTTTTAGTGTGGTGAGATGTGTTCCACACTGGGCATGCATACTCAGCAGAGTAGCACAGCGCAAGGGAAGATGTCTTCACTGTATCTGGTTGTGATCCCCAGGTTGTGCCAGTCAGCTTTCGTATGATATTGTTTCTGGCACTCACTTTTTGCTTGATGTTCAAGCAGTGCTTCTTGTAGGTCAGAGCACGGTCCAGAGTGACTCCCAGGTCTTTGGGTGCGCTGCAATGCTCCAGTGAGATTCCTTCCCAGGTGATCTTCAGAGCTCGGGATGCTTCTCTGTTCTTGAGATGAAAGGCACATGTCTGTGTTTTAGACGGATTAGGGATCAGCTGGTTTTCCCGGGACATGATATCATTAGATGCATACATAAACATTAAAAACATTTGTCTCAATATTAAAATATACTGGTTTAAAAACGGTCTATCAAACTGACCTTGACAGCCACAGAAGAACAGCAAATCTAGGGCGAACTCGGTTGCTTCCGTGTCGTGGGCAAGACTATAGCAGCCCTGTGTCCAGCGCCTCAGCTCTCCCGCACACAAGGGGACGCTGGAGCCTAAAGGGAGAAAAACAAGGACAGAATCTCTTTTCTTTCACATCCCACGGATAGGTCACGGAAATCCAAATTCTGTCAATGGGGACTTGCATTCAGTCCTTGCCATGAGCACTGGTTGGAAAGACTCAATCTCGGCACTGTTGCACACTTGGGTATCTAGCCAGCGCAAAGTCACAGGTCTGACGAGTGGATTGACTGAATTTGGATGATTGGTGTATAGCTAAAGACCTCTTCTGGATTGATTTTGTCATTTGGGAGTTGTAGTTGCTGGGATTTAGAGTTCACCTACAATCAAAGAGCATTCTGAATTCCACCAACGATGGAATTGGGCCAAACTTGGCACACAGATCTCCCATGACCATCAGAAAATACTGAAAGGGTATACTGAGTTTTGAGTTTTGGAGTTGTAGTTCACTTACATCCAGAAAGCACTCTGGACTCAAACAATGATGGGTCTGGGCCAAACTTGGCAAGAATATTCAATATGCCCAAATGGGAACACTAGTGGAGTTTGGAGAAAATAGACCTTGATATTTGGGAGTTGTAGTAGCTTGGAATTTATAGTTCACCTACAAACAAAGAGCATTCTGAACTCCACCAATGATGTAATTGAACCAAACTTGGCACATAGAACTCCCATGACCAACAGAAAATACTGGAAGGGTGGCAAGAATACACCAAATGTGAACACTAGTGGAGTAGTGGAGGAAATAGACCTTGATATTTGGGAGTTGTAGTAGCTTGGAATGTATAGTTCGCCTACAATCAAAGAGCATTCTGAACTCCACCAATGATGTAATTGAACCAAACTTGGCACATAGAACTCCCATGACCAATAGAAAGTACTGGAAGGGTGGCAAGAATACACCAAATGTGAACACTAGTGGAGTAGTGGAGGAAATAGACCTTGATATTTGGGAGTTGTAGTAGCTTGGAATTTATTGTTCGCCTACAATCAAAGAGCATTCTGAACTCCACCAATGATGTAATTGAACCAAACTTGGCACACAGAACTCCCATGACCAACAGAAAGTACTGGAAGGGTATACTGATGGGCATTGACCTTGGGTTTTGGAGTTGTAGTTCACCTACATCCAGAGAGCACTCTGGACTCAAACAATGATGGATCTGGGCCAAACTTGGCAACAATATTCAATATGCCCAAATGTGAACACTAGAATTTATAGTTCACCTACAATCAAAGAGCATTCTGAACTCTACCAATGATGTAATTGAACCAAACTTGGCACATAGAACTCCCATGACCAACAGAAAGTACTGGAAGGGTGGCAAGAATACACCAAATGTGAACACTAGTGGAGTAGTGGAGGAAATAGACCTTGATATTTGGGAGTTGTAGTAGCTTGGAATGTATAGTTCGCCTACAATCAAAGAGCATTCTGAACTCCACCAATGATGGAGTTGAACAAAACTTGGCACATAGAACTCCCATGACCAACAGAAAGTACTGGAAGGGTATACTGATGGGCACTGACTTTGAGTTTTGGAGTTGTAGTTCACCTACATCCAGAGAGCACTCTGGACTCAAACAATGATGGGTCTGGGCCAAACCTGGCAACAATATTCAAGATGCCCAAATGTGAACACTAGTAGAGTTTGGAGAAAATAGATCTTGATATTTGGAAGTTGTTGTTGCTGGGATTTGTAGTTCACCTACAATCAAAGAGCATTCTGAACTCTACCAATGATGTAATTGAACCAAACCTGGCACATAGAACTCCCATGGCCATCAGAAAGTACTGGAAGGGTATACTGATTGGCATTGACCTTGGGTTTTGGAGTTGTAGTTCACCTACATCCAGAGAGCACTCTGGACTCAAAAAATGATGGGTCTGGGCCAAACTTGGCAAGAATACTCAATATGCCCAAATGTGAACACTAGGGGAATTTGGAGGAAATAGACCTTGATATTTGGGAGTTGTAGTAGCTTGGAGTTGTAGTTCACCTACATCCAGAGAGCACTCTGGACTGAAACAATGATGGATCTGGGTCAAACTTGGCAAGAATACTCAATGTGCTCAAATATGAACACTAGTGGAGTTTGGAGGAAATAGACCTTGACACAAGACACCTAACAACCCAATGTATGTCCTTCTCTCAAAAAATGATTTTGTAATTTGGGAGTTGTAGTTGCTGGGATTTATATTTCACCTACAATCAAAGAGCATTCTGATATCCATCAATGATGAGTTGAATGAAATCTGACATACAGAACTCCCATGACCAACAGAAAATACTGGAAGGGTACACTGATGGGCATTGACCTTGAGTTTTGGAGTTGTAGTTCACCTACATCCAGAGAGTACTCTGGACTCAATGTTGGATTTGGACTCAGTGATGGATCTGGACTCAACACTAGTGGAGTTTGGAGGACCTTGACCTTTGGGAGTTGTAGTTGCTGGGATTTATAGTTCACCTCCAATCAAAGAGTATTGAACCCAGCCCACAATGGATCAGCACCAAACTTGGCACACTACCTACATGGCCAACATGGAACAAGGCACTGTATTGGAAAATGACTGCAGCAACTAACTCCATCTGCTTTACATACCAGTCTCTTGCCCACCATTCCCATTTTCAGGGATCTCTTTGGAGTCTTCTGTGTTGTCACTACTATCACTTTTTCCTCGACTGCACTGTCCTTCTGTGCTTTTGGAAGAGCTCCCCACTGTGGCTCTTCCTTCTTCCTCTCCTTCTGCTTCGTCTTCTGGAGCCAGGAAATGCAGCTTCAGGCCTGTGAAGTTGGAGAGGAGCAGGAACAAGGCCTCGGAGCGGAAAAGTTCCATGCCGCTTTTCAAGACGGCAGGCAGGCTCTCCTCTTCAGCTTTTGCATAATGCCTGGAAACAACAAGAACCTTTATTGATAAAAAGCGGCTGTGTTTTAAAAAAACTGTCCTTCAAAGCAAAATATTCAAATTGCATAGAAAATACATTATGTAAATAATGTATATGTTACCTATTTGTGAACATTATTTTGCTTTTGTCAAAATAGTTTTTGATTGGGATCAGGAGGTGATGCCTTGATTATATTTGCATCCTCCTATTTCTGAGGATCTCCTCTGAGGGCTGCTGGCATCCCTCTCTTGCACTATTATGCCCATCTATGCTGATGATCGTGCCATTACTGCTCAAGCAGGGAGCTTTGAGATGGTTGAACAGAAGCTCTCCGAAGCTCTAGGTGCTTTAACTGCCTATTACAGGGAAAGCCAGCTGATCCCTAATCCATCTAAAACACAGACATGTGCTTTTCATTTCAAGAACAGAGAAGCATCCCGAGCTCTGAAGATTACCTGGGAAGGAATCCCACTGGAGCATTGCAGCGCAC
>NW_026847993.1:3988777-4014441 GCF_025583915.1 Anolis sagrei ordinatus | reverse complement strand
AGTTGCTGGGAATCCTAAGCTTCTAAGTAAGGCACTTGCAGTTCACCCAGATAAAGAGAGAAGCACATCTTAGTTTTAATTTTATAGTGTCTGGGTGTGACGGGACAGGAGGAGCATATTATTTATGAGGGAGAGCACATAAAAGAGTGGGGTTGTAAATAGGGGAATTCATAAATTTGTAAATAGGTGGATGAGTGCTCCATGAACAGAGATGTTGAGGGGAGTAATAGTACATGATTGCGTGACTACTCTCCAAAAGCACAACGGAAAAGCCAGGTTTTGAGGTCCTTCTTGAAGGTTTCGAAGGAGGGGGCTTTCCCAATATAATATAATATAATATATAGTACAGTAAAGGTAAAGGTAGTCCCCTGACATTAAGTCCAGTCATGTCTGACTCTGGGGTGTGGTGCTCATCTCCATTTCTAAGCCGAAGAGCCAGCGTTGTCCGTAGACACCTTCAAGGTCATGTGGCCGGCATGACTGCATGGAGCGCCCTTACCTTCCCACCGGAGCGGTACCTATTAATCTACTCACATTTGCATGTTTTCGAACTGCTAGGTTGGCAGAAGCTAGGGCTGACAGTGGAAGCTCACGCCGCTCCCCGGAATCGAACCTGCGACCTTTCGATCAACAAGCTCAGCAGCTCAGTGCTTTAACCCACTGCACCACCGGGGGCTCCTAATATACAGTATATACATATACTATATGAATATAATATATAGTATATGAATATATATATAATATATATACTATATATTATATATGAATATAATATATAGTATATACATATACTATATGAATATAATATATAGTATATAGTATATGAATATATATATAATACATATACTATATATTATATATGAATATAATATATAGTATATACATATACTATATGAATATAATATATAGTATATAGTATATGAATATATATATAATACATATACTATATATTATATATGAATATAATATATAGTATATACATATACTATATGAATATATAGTATATACATATAATATTTATAATATTATAATATAATGCAATATATCACTAACAATAATATGATATTATAATTATATATTTATATTAAATGTAATATTACCAATATTTCGGTTTCTCAGGTCACTCCTGACATGACAAAAAACCCCAACAAAAAACCAATAATCTATATAAATAAAATTGTAATGTTCGTTTGTGGGATTAGCATAACTCAAAAACCACGGGACAAATTAACACCAAATTTGGACACAATGCACCTATCAGGCCAATGAGTGACCATCCCTCATAAAAACACTGAAAAACACAGCAGAAAAGACTTACTTGTAGTCCCAAAAGTTATTTTTCTCCAGCTCTGAATCAGAGAGGTTTACTTTACAGACACCTCCTCTCAGATTTAGAGCTGGAGAAAGGTAACTTTTAGGACTACGAATCCCAAAATCCACACACAATCAATGACTAGTAGAAAGTCATTAAAAAAAAATACAGTCAAGCAAACTTCTCTAAGAGAGCATAACCCATAATCTATCATACTTTATCTTCTGGTTCATTAAGTGAGAAGAATGTTGTCATTCAGATCAAAGAAAAGCTGCTTGAAGTTGGGGAAACATCCATGGAGGTCAATGCTTTCACCCCAGAGGGCCTAATTCTGATTCCCAGCTTTTGACCACTTGAGAAGGAAATTCAAGAAAGACGTGGAAGAGGTGAATCCCCCGCCCCCCCCCAAAAAAGTTGAAAGTGTGCACCCCAGAATCAACCTTCTTTAGGCCCTGTTCTAGGCTCAGGAGAGATCAATAATAATAATAATAATAATAATAATAATAATAATAATAATACTTTATTTGTACCCTGCTACCATCTCCCCAAGGGAATCGGTGCGGCTTACACGAGGCCGTGCCCACAGCACATCAATAAACAAAGGCGATAACAAATAATCAATACAAAACAAAGAGGCGCCTTGCCTGATGGAAAGAGACTGGCGAGACTTCGAAGAATGCGAGTGAATTCCACGAAGGGACCAACGACTTGACAACCTGCAAAGGCTGGGAGTGCTCTGCCCAAAGAAATCAAACAAACGACAGTTACCATCCTGCAGAATTATCAATCACACTTTTGCTCCAGATGTACAAAGCCAAGGAAGAAATGCATGCTTCGAACCAGAACTTGACTTTCCAGATATTTGTAGATTGGAACTTCCACAATCCTTCTCCATCGGATAGTCTGGCTAGGAAGGAGTTGTAGACGAAAAAGTCCACAACTTAGGACCTTGCCAACATCTAGTTTACATCTAGTTTACATTACCAGCCACGTGTGGATACAGGGGATTTACTATTAAAAATATGAAATTTCCTAACAGGCTTTAAAAAGAACTACTGTATATACTCGAGTATAAGCCTATTCTATTTTATTTATTTACAGTATTTATATTCCGCCCTTCTCACCCCACAGGAGACTCAAGGCGGATTACAATATACATATACATGGCAAAATTTCAATGCCATAGACACACAACATATATAGACTGTTGAGGCTCAGCATCTTGGCAGTGAAACTACTACCGGTTGTAGGAGAAGGAGGAGTGATGCTGAGTCAGAGCTGGATCAGCATCAGCTGAAGCGTATTCGAGATATTATTTTGGCACCTAGCGACACGGAAGATTTTGCAGGGTTTGGACCCGAGGATTTGGAGGAATTGGATTACCGGGGAGTAAAGCGGGTTGCCAGTGAGTCTGATAGTGATGAAGAAACTATGAGTAAACGGCTTAAAGATACAGCTGACAATTCCAGTTCAGATGAACTGGAAGCCAGTAATGGGGAAATGGAAGAGGAATTGGACTGGACTCGGGTTAGGGAAATTCAGGACATATGTACACAGCCCACGTCTAGTGACGAGTTTGAGGGATTCCAAGATACATGGCAGGCAGGTACATCTTGGCAGGATCCTGGTTTGGATCAACGCTGGCAGAGATGGCGGAGTAACGAGCCAGCAGCTGAAATGACCCAGATGCTAGTGATGAGGATCAATCTAGCGATAGCGATTGCTAATAAAATGGGGGTTCTGGGATGTGTAGCTTTGCAGGGGACAAAGCGTTGCATCTGGTGTCTTGTTCTGCCTAATCTTCATTTGGGTCCTTGTCTTCGTGTACCTTGACTTCGGATTGGAACTACGTGAGTGACTTCGCCTTGCCCCTGCTTTTGGAACGTCTCTGGACCACGTCATCTGCCTGCCGGACTTTGTTTGTTGCCTGTCTCCGTTATCGACCAAGGACTGTTTGACTCCGCTTTTGCCACTGTTTGTTTTTGCTCCAGCTTTCCTTTTTCCTGAGACTGAGTCTTGGGATACTCCGGGTTATCTCTGTTATTGTTTACCTGCACGAAGGTCCTTTTGTTTTGCTAAGTAACATTGCTGGTTAATTGCTGCTAGCTTGTTAAAGACTCATTAAAGACTTTTGTTAACCCTTAATCTGTTGTGTTGGGCAATCTTTGGGACCTGAGTCACAACATAGACAGAATAAAATAATGTAATAATAACAATTAGGCCTGGGTAACAACGGAAAAATTTGTTTCTAAAATCGATTCGTTTTTTTTGGGGGGGGGGTTGCGTTTCGTTATTTAAAATAATTACAAAATTTTCCTTTAAAAAAGTTCGATATTTACGAAATTTCGTAAATGTGAAAAAAATTACGAAACAATAACGAATCGATTTCCGAAACAATAACGAATCGATTCGTTAATGGCGGACGCGACCGCGCAATACGCTAAAAAACCTCCAAATGGGACAGGGGGAACTTCTGAAGCTTAATTAAACCAAAAACAACTATAAAAACCCTTAGAAAACCAAAAACAACTATAAAACTTGCCCCAGACATGCGGAAATAATAACGAAACGACCTCAAAACAATAACGAAACGAATACAATAACGAAATACAAAACATTTACGAAACGATTTAAAAATTCGTTTTTTAAAAAAATTGCTCCAGACTGGTTCGTTATCGTTTTGTAATTGAAAAATTAACGAATTTTTTAACGAATTACGAATTAACGAAACGAAACCGCCCAGCCCTAATAACAATAGAATGAAATAATAAATGTAATAATAATAATAATAGAGTAAAATAATTTAATAATAATAGACACCCAACACATATAGGCAAACACAGAGGCAATTTAATATTCCAGCTTCATGAGGGTATGCTTGAATTTCGGCCACCGCACTGAGGGAGCTGTCACTTCACTGTCCACTTGTGACACCAAGCCTTGATGGAGTGCTTCCTCATTCTTTTGCCCGCTGCTGGATATTTTTATAGTGATGTAAATTAGTTAAATTAGCTTCCCCACATAAGCGGTACCTAAATTTCCTACTTGACAGACACAACTGTCTTTCAGGCTACAAACGTCGACAGCAAGCTAGACAAATGGTCAGGAACTTACTCTGACCCGGGCTGGCTTCGAACTCATGACTTTTTCAAAATCCTATCATCACTGGGAAATTTATTTATTTATTTTTGTTATGCTGTTTACTCTGTATGTTTATTGATTTATTATATTTATTTTGTAAAGGGGTCGTTAAACTGCTGCCACCAATTGTAACGAAGACCGTATTAATGCCACCGAATGCCACCAATTGTGAAGGTGCACGTGGTAAAGCACCCACTGCCACCTAATCTATGAGGGAAGCCAGGCAACGATCAATATCAACCTAGGAGCTATTTTATAAAGGGACTGTTAATTACAGAAGGCTTTATTCACTTGATAGCGTAGCGTTTACTTTCTTGGCTTGACTTTACTATTGCAGGCTGTTCAACTTAGGAGAAACTGTATCAGGCAAGGCTTGAGGAAAACAGTAACAAGTTTATTTTAACAGGAGTATAACAATGTATAACTGTTCTTCAAAAGAGGCACAAATCTTGATGGATACATTGGAAAGGTTTCATGAGTAAACTCAGGCAAACACTTCATAAGGTTTCACAGCTGGCACAACAGGCTTAAACCCAGCCAAACCTTGATTCTTAATTCAGAATCAACAACCCCCTGTACCGGGTCCTTCTCTGCAACCACTTGGTCACCAATTGATTCCCTGAATCTCCACCAAAAGATTCAGTTCACTCAGTAGCTCGCTGGCATACTGACTAATTCCCTGTTTCTCCCACTAGAGAAATCAGTCCCTTCCTGTAGCTCACCGGCCACAGACTGCCACTTTCAAAAAGCTGCGCCGTGAAGTGATAGTTGGCTCCGCCCCCGTTGCTATGGCAACTCAGCTCAAGCCACTAGCCACCATCTCTAACAAAATATAATCTCCCATACTTACCATCCCTAAACCACTGTCCAAACTACACATAACCAAAGAATAAAACTTACACATCGTCACAATTTACAGTATTTATATTCCGCCCTTCTCACCCCACAGGGGACTCAGGGCAGATTACAATGTACATATACATGGCAAACATTCAATGCCATAGACACACGACATATATAGACAGACACTCAGAGGCTATTTAACATTCCAGCTTCTGGCCACCAGGGGAGCTGTTGCTTCACCGTCCATTTGTGACACTGATGATGTAGTTCCTCATTCTTTGCATGCTTGCTGGAGATTTTTATGGCGTCATAAATTAATTAAATTAGCCTCCCTGCATACGCGGTACCTAAATTTCCTACTTGACAGAATCAACTGTCTTTCAGGCTGCAAAGGTTGATAGCAAGCTACACAAATTGGTTGGGAGCTCACTCCGACTCGGGCTGGCTTCGAACTCATGACCTTTTGATCAGTGGTGATCTTAATGCAGCTGACACCCAGCTGCTAAAAAAGTCGCCCTTGGCTTATATTCAAGTCAAGGTTATTTATTATTTTATCCTGTTAGAAATACATAATGAATGCATCATCATTATTATTGTTATTATTAAATTGAACTTTTTACTTTATTATTGTTATTATTACATTTATTATTTCATTCTATTAATTATAATTATTATTATTACATTTATTATTTTACTCTATTATTACTGTTATTACATTTCCATTATTTTACTCTATTATTATTATTACATTTATTATTTTGCTCTATTTATTATTGATATTACATTTAAAATTTTGCTCTATTATTGTTATTACATTTATAATTTTGCTCTATTTATTATTATTATTATTATTTTTATTTTACTCTATTATTACTTCCATTATTTTACTCTATTATCATTAATATTATTACATTTATTATTTTGCTCTATTTATTTTTATTGGAAGGCTACGCAAGCACATTTACACTGAAGGTTAGAATAATGGTTTAATCAGAAAGACAGTTGCATCTGTCAAGTAGGAAATTTGGGTACTTACGACGCCATAAAAATCTCCAGCCAGCATGCAAAGAATGAGGAAGTACTTCATCCGTGTCACAAATGGACGGTGAAGCGACAGCTCCCCTGGTGGCCAGAATACCCTCATCAAAAAAGCTGGAATGTTAAATAGCCTCTGAGTGTCTGTCTATATATGTTGTGTGTCTGTGGCATTGAATGTTTACCATGTATATCTACATTGTAATCCGTGGGGTGAGAAGGGCAGAATATAAATACTGTAAATAAAATAAATAAATAAAATATGGCGATCTTCTTTCTCAACGATAAAGCAGCAATGCTGTTCTTGAACATGACTGGCAGCAACTAATGTGGAATCTCTACTGATGTGTGTAAACACTGAAGGTTGCGCAAATGGTTTAGTTTCTCACTTACCGTCAGTGCTGAAGAGGTCCAGGGTTCCCCCATCGCTGTCCTTCCACGGAGGGACCAGATAAAGTATGAAGGCAATCCGCCGGCCCTCCAATTCGTCATCATGGCAAAGAAGGGCATCTGGAATGGAAAAAGATTTAGATCAGGCATGGGCAAACTTTGGCCCTCCCTCCAGGTGCTTTGGACTTCAACTCCCACAATTCCTAACAGCCTACCGGCTGTTAGGAATTGTGGGAGTTGAAGTCCAAAACACCTGGAGGAAGGGCCAAAGTTTGCCCATGCCTAATTTAGATGCTTTGTAGGAGACTATCAACTTGTAATTGTCTTTTTGAGCCCAAAGCTCTACAACGTTGTCCCCCGCTTTTATTCCAACCCAAACAATGATCACCAATGAGGCTTTTCACCTGTATATTGATATTTCGCGCAGGAGAGATCGACCGTGGGCTCCAGCTCCACTCGGGTCACGTCAGAAAGCCAAGCTCGGAAATCCTCAAAGAGGACTCTTCTGAAAGAAGGGAGGAGACATGGTGTTGCACTACAGAACAGGAAAAACTCTTTGACTTTAAAACACCACACGTTGGGTAGGAAAACAATCCTTTTTTAATTGAAGATAAGTAAAAGCAGCAAGGGAAAATACACTTTAAGAGAAAAGGTAAAGCCAATTAGGTAGGAAGATAAGCAGGCACAAAGTATTCCAAGGTTGGGTTCAGCAAAGAAATTTGGACACAATACACCTAACAGTCCAATGAGTGTCCCATAACTCATACAAACACACAAAAGTCCAGCGGAGCAGACTTAAAAAAACCCCCAAATACTCCATATATACATATACACATACACTCATATACATATGCACACATTCATATATATATGAACAAGCACACACAAATATACACATATACACACACACACATATATATACACACATATATACACATGAAATCACATACATATACACACAGACACATGCACACATGTACATGCACACACACACACACGGATGTTGGATCACTGGTGTGTGTGTGTGTGTGTGTGTGTGTGTGTGTGGGTATAGGTAAAGGTAAAGGGAGTCCCCTGACATTAAGTTCAGTCATGTCTGACTCTGGGGTGTGGTGCTCATCTCCATTTCTAAGCCGAAGAGCCAGCGTTGTCCGTAGACACCTCCAAGGTCATGTGGCCGGCATGACTGCATGGAGCGCCGTTACCTTCCCACCGGAGCTGTACCTATTGATCTACTCACATTTGCATGTTTTCGAACTGCTAGGTTGGCAGAAGCTAGGGCTGACAGCGGAAGCTCACGCCGCTCCCCGGAATCGAACCTGCGACCTTTCGATCAACAAGCTCAGCAGCTCAGTGCTTTAACCCACGGCGCCACCGGGGGCTCCGGTGTGTGTGTGTGTGTGTGTGTGTGTGTGTGTGTGTGTGTGTGTATGTGTATGTATATATATATATATATACACACACACACACACACATAATTACAGTACTTTATATATTACTATATTATATATATTGCTATATAATACATATATATTATATTATATATATATTATTGTTATATATACTACTATATAATATAATGTTACAACTATATATTACTATAATAAATAAGACTCATAGAATAGAGTTAGAAGGGACTCTACCATGGTATTACCATGGAACAGACAGGAAGGAAGGAGAGAAGAAAGGAGGGAGGGAAAAAGGGAAGGAATGAAGGAGAGAAAGGGGGAAGGAAGGAAAGAGAGAAGAAGGGAGGGAAAGAAGGAAGGAGGGAAGGAAGGAAGGAGAGAAGGAAGGAAAGCAAGAGGTACCGAAGGAAGAAGAGAAAGTAGAAAGGAAAGAAAAATGGATGGAAATGCATTTGGATGCATTTCATGGAAAAATGGATGGAAAAGAAGTAAAGAAAGAAGGAAGGAGAAAAGGAAATAAAAAAGTGAAAGAAGGAAGGAAACAGGGAGGGAAGAAAGAAAAGAGAGAAGGAAGGATGAAACCAAAGAGCGAAAGAAAGAGGTAGAGAAGGAAGAAAGGAGAGAAAGGGGAAGGGGAAGAAAAAGGGGGGAAGGAATAGATAGGTACCCCTCTTTCATAATAGTCCAGATATCTACCTCTACTTCGAAAATTCTTACTATAGGCCACAGCAACGCGTGGCAGGGCACAGCTAGTATGTATATATATGTAAACACACATATATAAACACACACAAAACACATATACACAGACAGAGCCAAAGCAACGCGTGGTAGAGGATGGCTAGTATTATAATATAATGGTATAGGACAATATAGTAATTTTTAATACTAATATTGTACTATGCTAATAATATAATATATTGTATGTATGTGTGTGTGTATGTATATACATATATATATATATATATATATATATATATATAAAAATATATATATATCTTGTAAACCGCTCTGAATCCTCTTTGGGGTGAGAAGGGCAGCATATAAATGCCGTAAATAAATAAATTCAAAGTAGCCCTTGGCATGGCATAAAATTGCAATATTACCTTAAAGCTGCAATGTGAGGCTCTCTTCTTTTCTTCAGGTCATCTGACTTTGGTCATGAAAAAGGAAACAATGGCTGTTAGAACTTTTTAGGATTGCGCTTCCTGTATTTTAAAATAAAAATCAAGTTATTTTCTCTCAGTTCTTGCCACTCCTACGTGATACTGACTGTCAATAAATGTAAATTAACCCACCTTTGCTTATATGTGGCAAAGATTATACTTCTCAAACCTCATGCTGCTCAACTATCTCCTTCTAGAAACAAGTTTATGAATAAATCAGGGTTTTTTTGTAACCTCAAAAATATCGGGGGGGGGGGGGTGTTCAACCCTGACTACATCCTACCCAAGGAAGGATTCAAACACCGGTTCGATGCTCGAACCCCAACAGCACAGAGTGCTCCAATGATGATTACCAAATAACATACCTGTTTGAATTTGTACAAGTCATTGCACTTTTCATGGAAATCCAGGCTCAAAAGCTCCTTCTGCAGCCCTTCCAAAAAGCCTTCGGTTTGGATGAAGTTTGGGATGACGCAGTGAGGGAAAGGGGCCGGGTCCAGCACAACAGCCTCTGGAGGAAAAACAGAAGGGGAACATTTCCTAAATCAGGTATTCTGGATTCTTTGTATCAACTTTGATAATAATATTAATAATAGTAATAGTAATAATAATAACAATAATAATAAAAACTTTATTTATACATCTCTCCGAGGGGACTCAGTACAGCTTACAACAAGAAAATCTTTTTAAACTGATAATAACACGTATACTAGCTGTCCCCTGCCAGGCGTTGCTGTGGCCCAGTCTGTTGATGTGGAAAATAAAGTAATGAGAAAGCGCTGGTTTCTAATATATGTAATGTCTTGATGATTGTGGGTAAACAGTATTTCTTTCCGTTTCTTTGTCAGTGCGGCTGTGGAGAGTGTCTGGTTTGCCTACTCTGGAACATGCAACATATAATTATCCATCTTTAGGGGTCCCTTTCAAATCTATGATACTATATCTCTCTGTGTGTATGAATCATATCTATCCATCTATATCTACGGCTGGATGGCTCTTTGTCAGGAGGGTTTTGATTACATTTTCTTGCCCTGGTGAAGGGAGTTGGACTGGATGGCCTTAAGTATTTTCTGTTGGTCATGGGGGTTCTGTGTGGGAAGTTTGTCCCAATTCTGTCGTTTCTCTTTGATTGTAGGTGAACTATGAATCCCAGTGACTACAACTCCCAAATGTCAAGGTCTATTTTCCCCCAAACTCCATCTGTGTTCATATTTGGAGTATTTGTGCCAAATTTGGTCCAGATCCACCATTGTGTGAGTCCACAGTGCTCTCTGGATATAGGTGAACTACAACTCCCAAACTCAAGGTCCATGCCCACCAAACCCTTCAAGTGTTTTCTGTTGGTCATGGGAGTTCTGTCTGGCGGTTAGTTCAATTCTATCATGCTTTTTGATTGTAGGTGAACTATAAATCCCAGCAACTACAACTGCCTATCTATCTATCTATCTATCTATCTATCTATCTATCTATCTCTATATCTATGGCTGGATGGCTCTTTGTCAGGAGGGATTTGATTACGTTTTCTTGCCCTGGTGAAGGGAGTTGGACTGGATGGCCTTAAGTATTTTCTGTTGGTCATGGGGGTTCTGTGTGGGAAGTTTGCCCCAATTCTGTCATTCATGGGGTTCAGAATGCTCTTTGATTGTAGGTGAACTATAAATCCCAGTAACTACAACTCCCAAATGTCAAGGTCTATTTCCCCCAAACTCCATCTGTGTTCATATTTGGGCATATTGAGTATTCGTGCCAAGTTTCATCCAAATCCATCATTGTTTGAGTCCACAGTGCTCTCTGGATGTAGGTGAACGAAAACTCCAAAACTCAAGGTCAATGCCCACCAAAACCTTCTAGTGTTTTCTGTTGGGAGTCCTGTGTGCCAAGTTTGGTTCAATTCCATCATTGGTGGAGTTCAGAATGCTCTTTGATTGTAGGTGAACTATTAATCCCAGCAACTACAACTCCCAAATGACAAAATCAATTTTTTTTAGTGATGGTCATTCCTTGGGTTAGTACAGTGTTTCTCACCAAATGTGGTGTCAGTTTGTGCAATGGTTTTAGAGTTACGTTAATCCTACAAATGAACATTACATTTTTATTTATATAGATATTAAGACCAATTTTTTAATTTTTATGTATGCATCTAATGATATCATGTCCCGGCATTGAATGTTTGCTGTATATATGCTGTCTGCCCTGAGTCTCCTTCGGAGTGAGAAGGGCAGAATATTATTTATTTATTTATTTACCTTACTTATATACCGCTGTTCTCAGCCCGAAGGCGACTCACAGCGGTTCACAACAAATACGAACAGCAAAAATTCAGTGCTACAGTATAGAAACAGTAACAACCTAACACATTACACAATTAATAAACAGTTACTACAATACCCATTCACTGTCGTCTCGTCATCAAAAACATGTTCCAGATTCGTCATCCATTGTTCCATTCCAGTGTTCATTAACCAATCATTGCACTAATTATTCGAACGCCTGCTCAAACAGCCAGGTCTTCACTTTTTGCGGAATACCATTAGAGATGGTGCTAGTCTAATGTCCGTAGGAAGGGCGTTCCACAGCGGAGGAGCCACCACCAAGAAGGCCCTATCTCTCGTCCCCGCCAGCCGAGCTTGAGAAGCAGGCGGGATCGAGAGCAGGGTCTCCCCGGAAGATCTCAAAGTCCTGGTGGGTTCATAGGCAGAGATGCGGTCGGATAGGTAGCTTGGGCCGGAACCGTTTAGGGCTTTAAAGGCCAACGCCAGCACTTTGAATTCAGCCCGGTAGCAAATCGGCAGCCAGTGGAGTTGGCGCAACAGGGGGGTTGTATGCTCCCTGCGCTCCGCTCCTGTTAGTATCATGGCTGCCGAGCGTTGGACTAGTTGGAGCTTCCGAGCTGTCTTCAAAGGCAACCCCACATAGAGAGCGTTGCAGTAGTCTAAACGGGATGTAACCAGAGCGTGGACTACCGTGGCCAAGTCAGACTTCCCAAGGTACGGGCGCAGCTGGCGCACAAGCTTTAGCTGTGCAAATGCTCCCCTGGTCACCGCCGAAACCTGGGGTTCCAGGCTCAGCGATGAGTCCAGGGTCACACCCAAGCTGCGAACCTGCGTCTTCAGGGGGAGTGCGACTCCATCCAACACAGGCTGTAACCCTATGCCCTGTTCGGCCTTACGACTGACCAGGAGTACCTCTGTCTTGTCTGGATTCAGTTTCAATTTGTTCGCCCTCATCCAGACCGTTTTATTTATTATCTCTCATGGTTGTTATTTTTCTTCTCTCTCGACAGTGAATGAGCAATTTTTTAAAATAAATTACATAAATACATATATTAAAAACCATGAGTTATGCATAGAAGCTGTCAATCAGGCCTAGGCCAATTTCAACCTCCCTTCAGCTGTTAGGAATTGTGGGAGTTGAAGTCTGAAACATATTTTGGTATATTGGGTATTTGTGTCAAGTTTGGTCCAGATCCATCATTGTTTGAGTCCACAGTGCTCTCTGGATGTAGGTGAACTACAAATCCCAAACTCAAGGTCAATGCCCACCAAACCCTTCCAGTATTTTCCATTGGTCATGGGAGTTCTGTGTGCCAAATTTGGTTCAATTCTATCGTTGGTGGAGTTCAGAATGCTCTTTGTTTGTAGGTGAACTATAAATCCCAGCAACTACAACTCCCAAATGACAAAATCATAATGTTTTGAGTGATGGTCACTCCTTGTGTTGTGAGACATTTTGTGGCCAAATTTGGTGTGATTTCGTTCATTGGTTATTTTGTTTTTAAGGTACTCATTATGCACAGAGCATTTATATATAGATAGATTATTATTATTATTCTATTCTATGACATAAAATATTTAAACGAGCAAAAATATTTTTAAAAACCGACAACAATTTTGACTGCGGGCCCAGTTTGCCTGGCGCCAGGCCTCACCCTCCACTCTGCGGCCTGAGGCGGCCTTACCATCGCGCAGCGCCTCTTTCCGGGCCCAGGCCGCGGCCGCCCTCTCCTTCAGCTTCTTCTCCCTCAGCGCCGCGGAGAACTCGGCCCGTTCTTCCCGCTTGAGACGCTTCTTGGCCGCCTCTCCCGCCTCAGTGGCTTTCCGCTGCCGCACGCTCATGCTTTCCCCGCTATTTGGGCCTACTTCCGGTTTGCCTCAGCGCGAAGGCGGGGCCTAAACCTCTTGGCCAATCAGCGGGCTAGGTTTTGGAACATACCAAATGAGCCCGGGGGAGGTGGATTAAAAGAGATTCAAATTAGACCGCTATTCTAATCCAGGGAGGATATACTATATAGTTTTAAAATAAGGCAAAATCAATTGGGGGTCTTTATATATATATATATATATATATATATTCCTAAAATTACGTTTAAATTATAATAGTTAATGAATGGGCTAACCCTAACAGGTAATAGGAATGAAGGAGAGATTCCGGCGCTATAGCAACCAAATGGAATTAAGTACCGATTCCTGCCAGCCAATAGGAATAGAGCACAGCCCGCGTCGCGCGTTTTCATTGGCTGCGCCGCGGTAACAGGCAATAGGAATAAGAAGTTGCTAAAAGGAGAGATGCCGGCGCTATAGCAACCAATGGGAATTAAGTACCGATTCCAGACAGCCAATAGGAATAGAGTACAGCCCGCCTCGCGCGTTTTCATTGGCTGCGCCGCGGTAATAGGCAATAGGAATGAGATGTTCCCAAAAGGAGAAAGGCTGGCACTATAGCAACCAATGGGAATTAAGTACCGATTCCTGACAGCCAATAGGAATAGAGCACAGCCCACCCCGCGCGTTTTCATTGGCTGCGCGGCGGTAACAGGCAATAGGAATGAGAGGTTGCTAAAAGGAGAGATGCCGGCGCTATAGCAACCAATGGGAATTAAGTACCGATTCCTGACGACCAATAGGAAAAGAGTACAGCCCGCCTCGCGCGTTCCGATTGGTTGTGCGGCCCTGAGAGGGTAAAGGTTGGTGCTTATCGGCTCAAAGGAGTCTGTAGTATTGATTCCTGACAGCCAATAGGAAGAGAGCTCAGCCCGCCGCGCGCGTTGTGATTGGCTGCGTGGCGCGCGCGAGTGCAAAGGAAAGCGGGAATGGCCTCTTCGCCGGAAGTGCGGCCTACTCTTCCGGCGCGGCCTTTGGCGGGGTGGCTAAGGCTTGGTGGGGGATGCCGGTGTCTTCCTGAGCCTCCGCCGCGTGGGCCTCCATTATGTCTGTCGTGCCGCCCAACCGCTCCCAGACCGGCTGGCCCCGAGGGGTGAACCAGTTCGGGAACAAGTACATCCAGCAGAGCAAGCCCCTCACCCTCGAGAGGACCATCAACCTGTGAGTCGGGCCTTCCAGCCGCCGGGGTGGGTGGGGGAAAGGGCCTAGGCTGGGGCATCTCGTTGCATAGTGTTACTGCTGGAAACCAAGCCCAGTCACAGATACATATATATGCACACACACACACGTTGATATATGTCTGTCTATCTATACACACATACACAAATGCACATATTAACCCACACCCACAAATATATCTACATAGGGTTGTTGTAGTTTTTTCTGGGCTATATGGCCATGTTCTAGAGGCATTTTCTCCTGACGTTTCGCCTGCATCTATGGCAAGCATCCTCAGAGGTAGTGAGGTCTGTTGGAACTAGGAAAATGGGTTTATATATCTGTGGAATGGCTGGGGTGGGGCAAAGAGCTCTTGTCTGCTGGAGCTAGGTGTGAATGTTTCAACTGACCACCTTGATTAGCATTCAGTGGCCTAGAAGAGCCTGGGGGGAATCTTTTGTTTAGAGTGATTTCATGTGCTTGTTTGTTTCCCCTCTGCCTGAACATCAAGCAAAAAGTGGGCGCTAGAAACAATGTCATACGAAAGCTGACTGGCACAACCTGGGGATCACAACCAGACACAGTGAAGACAGCTGCCCTTGCGCTATGCTACTCTGCTGCTGAGTATGCATGCCCAGTGTGGAACACATCTCACCACGCTAAAACAGTGGATGTGGCTCTTAATGAGACATGCCGCATTATCACGGGGTCTGCGCCCTACACCACTGGAGAAATTACACTGCTTAGCCGGTATTGCACCACCTGAAATCCGCCGGGAAGTAGCAGCCAACAGTGAAAGGATATCAGCCAGCACGTCAACGACTTAAATCAAGAAATAGTTTTCTAAGATCTACAGAGACATTTGCTGGAATACCCCAGCAAGCGAGAGTCCAAAAGTGGCAGGCTCAAACCCAGAACCTCAATCAATGAAGGACTCCCCCTGGGCACACAGAAGACTGGGCGACTTGGAAGGCGCTGAACGGACTGCGCTCGGGCACCACGAGATGCAGAGCCAACCTCAAGAAATGGGGCCACAAAGTGGAATCCACGACATGCGAGTGTGGAGAAGAGCAAACCACTGACCACCTGCTGCAATGCAACCTGAGCCCTGCCACATGCACAATGGAGGACCTTCTTGCAGCAACACCAGAAGCACTCCAAGTGGCCAGATACTGGTCAAAGGACATTGAACCAACTACCAAACTCACAAATGTTGTATTTTGTCTGTTTGTTTGCTTTGTTCTGTTAGAAATGTAATATAATGGACTGGTTGCTCTGACTCGACAAATAAATAACCCTGACAGATGGCCATCCAGCCTCTGTTTAAAATCTTCCAAAGAAGGAGCCTCCACCACACTCTGGGGCAGAGAGTTCCACGGCTGAACGGCTCCCACAGTCAGGAAGTTCTTCCTCATGTTCAGATGGAATCTCCTCTCTTGTAGTTTGAAGCCATTGTTCCATTGCGTCTCCAGGGAAGCAGAAAACAAGCTTGCTCCCTCCTCCCTGTGGCTTCCTCTCACATATTTATACATGGCTATCATGTCTCCTCTTCCCTTCTTCAGGCTAAACATGCCCAGTTCCTTAAGCCGCTCCTCATAGGGCTTGTTCTCATAGGGCTTGTATATGCCTAGCTATCTATATGAGTCCCCTTTGGGGTGAGAAGGGTTGCCACCCCACCATCTTTAATATTTAAATACTGATATTGTACTATGCTAATAATATAATATATTGTATGTATATATATCTTGTAAGCCACTCTGAGTCCCCTTCGGGGTGAGAAGGGTGGTATAGAAATGTCATAAATAAATAAATATACAATTATACATATATTCATATATTAAAACCCACACCCACAAATATATATACATATATAGAGACATATATACATATGCATGAACCTGTATATGCATATACAAAACATATACAAACATATATATCTGCATACACATATACATATGTATATACATATATATACACACACACATATACACATACAGACATATAGAGATAATATGGAGACATACGGAGCCCCTGGTGGTGCAGTGGGTTAAAACACTGAGCTGCTGAGCTTGTTGATCGAAAGGTCGCAGGTTCGATTCCGGGGAGCGGCGTGAGCTTCCGCTGTCAGCCCTAGCTTCTGCCAACCTAGCAGTTCGAAAACATGCAAATGTGAGTAGATCAATAGGTACCGCTCCGGCGGGAAGGTAACGGCGCTCCATGCAGTCATGCCAGCCACATGACCTTGGAGGTGTCTACGGACAACGCTGGCTCTTCGGCTTAGAAATGGAGATGAGCACCACACCCCAGAGTCAGACATGACTGGACTTAATGTCAGGGGACTACTTTTACCTTTACCTATGCAGACATACATGCACCTGTATTTTTTTGGGTTTTTAAGTCTGTTCCACTGGTGTTTTGTGTGTGTGTGTGTGTGTGTTTAGGGATGCTAGCAAAGTTTATTGAATAGTCTATTGACCGCATCAACATTAGAAACAAAAACAGAAACGTGCACAGACAGACAACAATCACCATCCCAAGACCCCCACAACAGCGAACCAACACACATTCAAACCTGATTAGGTTAAAAGATAACTAAAAATATCATCATTAAAATGTCATACCACAAAAATTAAAAATGAAGGTTAAAATGAAGGTTAAAATAGGCCAGCTATTACACAATCCCAAGCCACTTCAGATATCTGCGTCACCCCTACAGTTTACCCCAATCGCCTTCAGATATGCAGTTCTCAGCTGTATGTAGTGCTTGTGCAACTTGTGGTGAGTTAGAATCATAGAATCATAGAGTTGGAAGAGACCTCATGGGCCATCCAGTCCAACCCCCTGCCAAGAAGCAAGAAAATTGCATTCAAAGCACCCCCGACAGATGGCCATCCAGCCTCTGTTTAAAAGCTTCCAAAGAAGGAGCCTCCACCACACTCTGGGGCAGAGAGTTCCACTGCTGAACGGCTCTCACAGTCAGGAAGTTCTTCGTCATGTTCAGATGGAATCTCCTTTCTTGGTCTGTTCTAAAACACAATACCCACATACATATATACGCATACACACCTATAGAGACATAGAGATATATGGAGACATACATGCATCTGTATATACATACATATATGTATCTAAAGTACACATATACCCACATACATATATACGCTTATACATATATATTTAAAATACATTCTGAGGACATATTGCTGGGAATTTTTCCTTTATTCCGGGAAGGCACACTGGAACAGCCACGTTTTCAGGCTCCTACTAAAGACGGCCAATGTTGGGGCATGCCCGATATCCTTTGGAAGTGAGTTCCAGAGTTGGGGGGCCACCACCGAGAAAGCCCTCTCCCTCGTCCCCACCAATTGCGCCTGTGGGGGGGGGGGCGCGAGCAGGGCCTCTCCAGATGATTGAAGAGATTGTGTGGGTTGGTACACAGAAAAGCAGGTGTGAAGCATATCACGCAAATTACTGTTCAGCACGTGTTGGCAAATAGTTGTGAACATGGGTTGCTGTGAGTTTTCTGGGCTGTTTGGCCATGTTCCAGTAGTATTCTCCCCTGACGTTTCACGTACATTTATGGCAAGCTTTCTCAGATGTTGAGAGGTCTGTTGGAAACTAGGCAAGTGATGTTTATATATCTGTGGAATGTCCAGGGTGGAAGAAAGAACTCTTGCCTGCTTGAGGCAAGTGTGAATGTTGCAATTGGCCATCTTGGTTAGCATTTAATGGCCTTGTCTGATTGCTTCTTGGGGAATCCTTTGTTTGGAGGTGTTATCTGACCCTGATTGATTCTTGCCTGGAATTCCCCTGCTTTTTGAGTGTTATTCTTAGCAGCTTACCAGTTTACCTGAAGTCCTGTGTTTAATCTCAATGCTTTCAGGTACCCCCTCACGAATTATACCTTTGGGACCAAGGAACCCCTCTATGAGAAGGACAGCTCTGTGGCCGCACGCTTCATGCGCATGCGGGAGGAGTTTGACAAGATCGGGATGAGGCGGACAGTCGAAGGGGTCCTGATCGTCCACGAACACAGGCTGCCTCATGTCCTCCTCTTGCAGCTGGGCACCACTTTCTTCAAACTGTAAGTGAGACTCATAAGGAATAGGACTCTGCCTTGGTGAGAGGTGTGTTTAGATCTCCCCTGATGAACACATCTGAGCCAAAAGGTGGCAACATTAAATGCATTAATGTGCAATTAATGTGAATTAATGTGCATCTGGCTTTAAAGCTATAGATTGATTAAATGTGTTTAAATCATGTATATGTGTATGTACCGTATATACTCGAGTATAAGCTGACCCGAATATAAACCGAGGCACCTAATTTTACCACCAAAAATGGGAAAACTTATTGACTCGAATATGTCGAGGGTGGGAAATGCAGCAGCTACAGGTAATACAAAATAAATATAGATACCAATAAAATTAAATTAATTGAGGAAATAGTAGGTTAAATGTTTTTCAATGTTTACATAAAACTGTAATTTAAAATAAGACTGACCAACTTTGATTAAACCATTATTCTAACCTTTTTCAGTGTCAAATCCGGGGAGGCCCTTCTCTCGATCCCGCCCGCCTCACAGGCACGTCTGGCGGGGACGAGAGAGAGGGCCTTCTCAGTGGTGGCCCCCCGGCTGTGGAACACCCTCCCTGTCGACATCAGACAGGCGCCCTCCCTTATGGCTTTTCGTAAGAGCTTAAAGACCTGGCTATTCGAGAAGGCATTTAATTGAGACCCACACGAATCTGGTAATGACATTTGGAACGGACTATGGATTATGAGATTGGCTATGATTCTATGTTGTGATGGCGCGGATCTATTAGTGTAATTTAGATTAATGTGTAATTCGGTTGTTGTTATATTGTATGTTTTTGTAGATTGTTTTTACATGTTGTACACCGCCGCGAGTCGCCCCAGGGCTGAGAGCGGCGGTCAACAAATGAAGTAAATAAATAAACAAATAAATAAATGTGCTTATGTATCGTTCCAATAATAAGAAAGTAAAATAATAAATGTAATAACATTGTCGAAGGCTTTCATGGCTGGAATCACTAGGTTCTTGTGGGTTTTTTCGGGCTATATGGCCATGTTCTAGAGGCATTTTCTCCTGACATTTCGCCTGCATCTATGGCAAGACCTCACTATCTCTGAGGATGCTTGCCATAGATGCAGGCGAAACATCAGGAGAAAATGCCTCTAGAACATGGCCATATAGCCCGAAAAAACCCACAAGAACCTAATGTAATAACAACAATAAAGTAAAATAATAAATGTAATAATAATAATAAATAGAGTAAAATAATAAATATAATAATAGAGTAAAATAAATGTAATAAAATAATAGAGTAAAATAATGCAAATGTAATAATGCCAATAATAGAGTAAAATAATAAATGTAATAATACTAAAGTAAAATAATATATATAATAATAATAGATTCAAATAAATGTAATAAAATAATAATAGAGTAAAATAACACAAATGTAATAATGCCAATAATAGAGGAAAATAATAAATGTAATAAAAATAATAGTAATAACAGAGTAAAATAATAAATAATAAAAAGGGGCTGAAAAACTAGGCTTATACTCTAGTATATACAGTATGTATATATAGGCAGAATGCCTTTTACACAAAATGCTTGGGATCAGCAATATTTGGGATTTTTTTAAATGGAATGTCTTTGCTTGGTGATTAATTGATTATATACAGTTACGCATCCTTGTATAATAATGTATATAACATTTTGGCCCTGTGAAATTCTGTGAGCTCTGGTTGCATTATCTTAAAATCTTTAGATTAATTCTAGCATTTCCTGAGTAGAATTCGTCTCTGAAACATTGCTTCATAGTGCCTAAAATGTGTCCTTGTATCGTCAATAGGCCTGGTGGGGAACTTAATCCAGGAGAAGATGAAGTAGAAGGTCTCAAACGTTTAATGACAGAGGTAAGTAACATATTTATTTGGAGTTTATTTTATTTATTTGGGCAGATTACAGTAAACCTTTTATAGTTACGTTCATATGACCAAAGATGAATAGTGTTGAGTTAAATTTCTTAACGGTTGATCTATATATGCAAAAATATGTTTATACCCCCCAATCCTGGAATATCCAGTTAAAGTCCTATTAATATACATTTGAGGTTTAAGCTCTTCTGTTCTCTGCAAAGCTATATAGTTCATTTGATAGTTTGGACATTCTTGCCACAACGTTTTAACACAGATGAGGCTGTGTTCTATTTCTGTTTTATCGACTATTCTAAAGCCTTTGACTGTGTGGATCATAATAAATTGTGGGAAATTATTGATGGTATGGGGATATCAAGTCACCTTGCCTGTCTCCTGAGGAATCTGTATAACAGCCAAGTAGCAACAGTAAGAACAGACCAAGAAACAACAGACTGTTTCAAGATTCGGAAACTGGTTCAGAACTGACCATGGGACAACAGACTGGTTCAAGATTGGGAAAGCTGTATGGCAGGGTTGTATCCTCTCACCCAACCTATTCAACTTGTATGCAGAACACACATTGTGTGGGGCTTGACGAATGCAAGGCTGGGGTTAAAACTGCTGGAAGAAACATTCACAGCCTTAGATATGCAGATGATACCACTTTGATGCCCGAAAGAGAGGAGGAGCTGAGGAGCCTTCTAATCAAGGTGAAAGAAGAAAGCGCAAAAGCTGGGTTGCCGCTAGACATAAAAAAAACCAAGATTATGGCAACAAGAATGATTGACAACTGGGAAATAGAGGGAGAAAATGTGGAGGCCGTGACAGACTTTGTATTTCTAGGCGCAAAGATGACTGCAGATGCAGACTGTGGCCAGGAAATCAGGAGACGCTTCCTTCTTGGGAGGAGAGCAATGTCCAATCTCGATAAAATAGTAAAGAATAGAGACATCACACTGGCAACAAAGATTAAGTTAAAGCAATGGTATTCCCTGTAGTAACCTATGGATGTGAGAGCTGGACCATAAGGATGGCTGAGCAAAGGAAGAGATATGCTTTTGATTTTGAATATTAAGGAGCTTAAACTTAGTATACATGACATATGATATCTCAGCTCTTTCTGGTATTGGAAGGAAAGTATCAGGAATTCCCTTGTGTCTATATTTTTACAGATTTTGGGTCGTCAAGACGGAGTGCAGCAAGACTGGGTCATTGATGACTGCATTGGCAACTGGTGGCGACCGAATTTTGAGCCCCCGCAGGTGAGGCTCGAAGCCTGCATTCCCCTTGCTCCTTAATTTATTGTTGAACTAGTCATCCCCTGCCACGCGTTGCTGTGGCCCAGTCTGGTGATCTGGAAAATAATGAGAAAGTGTTGGTTTCTAATATATGTAATTTCTTTCTGCTTGTGGGTAAACACTATTTCTTGCTGATTCTTTGTCAGTGTTGATGTGGAGATTGTCTGGTTTGCCTACTCTAGTACATGCAAAGCATAATTGTCCTTCTTTAGGAGTCCCCTTCAGGTCTATGATACTATATCTGTGTGTGTGTGTGTGAATCATATCTATCTATATCTATGGCTGGATGGCTCTTTGTCAGGAGGGCTTTGATTACGTTTTCTTGCTCTGGTGAAGGGAGTTGCCTTAAGTATTCTCTGTTGGTCATGGGGGGTTCTGTGCGGGAAGTTTGCCCGATTCTGTCCTTGGCGGGGTTCAGAATACTCTTTGATTGTAAGTGAACTATAAATCCCAGTAACTATAACACCCAAATGTCAGGGTCTATTTTCCCCAAACTCCATCTGTGTACCTATTTGGGCATATGGAATATTCGTGCCAAGTTTGGTCCAGATCCATCGTTTGAGTCCACAGTGCTCTCTGGATATATGTGTACTACACATTTGGGCATATTGAGTATTCATGCCAAGTTTGGTTCAATTCCATCATTGGTGGGGTTCAGAATATTCTTTGATTGTAGGTGAACTAGAAATCCCAGCAACTACAACTCCCAAATGACAAAATCAATTTTTTTGAGTGAAGGACATCCATTGGGTTGTTAGGTGTCTTGTGTCCAAATTTGGTGTCAGTTCGTCCAGTGGTTTTTGAGTTAATCCCACAAACAAACACTGCATTACATGGGGGTTCTGTGTGGGAGGTTTGGCTCAATTCTATCGTTGGTGGGGTTCAGAATGCTCTTTGATTGTAGGTGAACTATAAATCGCAATAACTACAACTCCCAAATGTTAAGATTCTATTTTCCCCAAACTCCATCTGTGTTCAGATTTCAGCATATTGAGTATTCTTGTAGAGTTTGGTCCAGATCCATCATTGTTTGAGTCCACAGTGATCTCTGGATGTAGGTGAACTACAACTCCAAAACCAAAGGACACTGCCCATCAAACCCTTCCAGTATTTTCTGTTGGTCATGGGAGAACTGTGTGCCAAGTTTGGTTCAATTCCATCATTAGTAGGGTTCAGAATGTTCCTTGATTGTAGGTGAACTATAAATCCCAGTAACTACAACTCCCAAATGACAAAATCAATTTTTGAGTGAAGGACATACATTGGGTTGTTAGGTGTCTTGTGTCCAAATTTGGTGTCAATTCCTCTAGTGGTTTTTGAGTTCTGTTAATCCCACAAACGAACATTACATTTTTATTTATATAGATATGAAGATATTTTCCTGCCCAATACTAATCAGGGAAATGCCAAAGACATGATTATTTTTTTCCCTGCTTAGCATTTCTCAGTTTTAGAATCCACAACTTATCGTGACCCAAGACCATTCTGGTTCCTGAATTTCCTGTTTTAGTGCCTTGTCTTTGATGCATGCGACTCGAAAGTTACTCTGAATCTCTGGATTTGAAGGATGTGCTTTTGAACCGCTAGACACTAAATGACCCAATTCTGTCAACTGCTGTAAATCCACATCACTCGTTTGTGATTTGCAAACATCAATTTAAAGTGTGCTTCTTATATTTTTATATCTTACAGTATCCGTATATTCCTGCTCACATTACAAAACCGAAAGAGCACAAGAAGCTCTTTTTGGTTCAGCTTCAAGAAAAGGGTAAGTATTCTGCCACATCTTGCATTTTGTTTTGTTAGAATATTTGGTATTATTGGTTATTGTTTATGAGATTTATTTTACTGTTTTGTATTGATTATTTTGTTATTGCCTTCGTTTTACTGATGTACTGCGGGCTTGGCCTCTTGTAAGCTGCACCGAGTCCCTTGGGGAGATGGTAGCTGGGTACAAATAAAGATTATTATTATTATTATTATTATTATTATTATTATTATATACATAACAATATATATATAGACTAGCCATCCCCTGCCACGTTTGCTGTGGCCCAGTCTGGTGATCTGGAAAATAAAGTAATGAGAAAGTTGGTTTCTAATATATGTAATTCTTTATGCTTGTGGGTAAACAGTATTTCTTGCTGTTTCTTTGTCAGTGTATGTGGAGAGTGTCTGGTTTGCCTACTCTGGAAAATGCAACATATTATTGTCCTTCTTTAAGGGTCTCTTTCAAATCTATGATACTATCTGAAGGTGGTGCTGTTGAACGCCAGATCTGTCAACGGCAAAACAACTTTCATCCAGGATTTAATCCTGGATGAACGGGCAGATCTGGCGTGCATCACAGAGACCTGGTTGGACGAAGCGGGAGGTGTAAATTTAACCCAGCTTTGCCCACCAGGTTTTTCTGTGCAGCACCAACCGAGATCCGGAGGGCGGGGAGGCGGGGTTGCAGTGGTCTATAGAGATTCCATCCCTCTGACCAGGGGCCCCATCCCGCAGTCAACAAATTTTGAATGTGTCCACTTGAGGTTGGGTGACCGGGACAGAATAGGGATTCTGTTAGTGTACCGCCCACCTCGCTGCACTACAGTCTCCTTACCTGAGCTAGCGGGGGTGGTCTCGGGCCTGGCATTGGAATCCCAGCGGCTCCTTGTGCTGGGGGACTTCAATGTCCATGCCGAGGCCGTTCAGGAGCGGCTCAGGACTTCATGTCTGCCATGGCAACCATGGGGCTGTCCCAGCAAGTATCTGGCCCCACTCATAGTGCAGGACATACATTGGACTTGGTTTTCTGCCAGGGATGGGAGGAAGGTGGTGGGGTCGAGGAGCTGACCATCTCTCCGTTGCCATGGACCGACCACTTCCTGGTCAGATTTAGGCTCACTGCGCCCCCTAACCTCTGCAGAGGTGGAGGACCCATTAAGTTGGTCCGCCCCAGGAGGCTTATGGATCCGGATGGATTCCTGATGGCTCTTGGGGAGTTTCCCGCCGCCTCGGTAGGTGATCCTGTCGAGGCCCTGGTCACTCTCTGGAATGGGGAGATGACTAGGGCAATTGACACGATCGCTCCGGAACGTCCCCTCTCAAGTAGCCGAGCTAAACCAGCTCCCTGGTTCACTGAGGAGCTGGCAGCGATGAAGCGAAGGAAGAGGGAACTAGAGAGTGTGTGGCGTTCGGATCCGAGTGAGCCAAATCGAACACGGTTTATGTCCTTTTTAAGGGCATATGCCGTGGCAATAAAAGCCGCAAAGAAGGCCTTCTTTGCGGCCACTATTGCGTCTGCAAAGAACCGTCCGGCTGAGCTGTTCCGAATTGTCAGAGGCCTTTTAAATCCCACCACTCAAGGTGGGAACCCTGACGATTCGACTTCTCGCTGTGAAGCTTTTGCTCAGTTCTTTGCAGACAAAGTCGCTTTGATCCATTCTGGTCTGGATACCATGTTAATGGCAGTCTCTGAGGATGTAACACGAGCACCTGCTTGTCCAGTTTTGATGGATTCATTTCAATTGGTGAAACCCGAGGATGTGGACAAGATACTTGGAGGAATGAGGCCAACCACATGCATCCTGGACCCCTGCCCATCCTGGCTTCTAAAGGAGGCCAGAGGGGGATTGGCTGAGTGGGTTAAGGTGGTGGTTAATGCTTCCCTTCGGGAAGGCAAGATTCCAGCGAGCTTAAAACAAGCTATAATAAAACCGCTGTTGAAGAAACCATCACTGGACCCCACTAAATTCGACAACTATCGGCCAGTTTCCAATCTCCCCTTCTTGGGCAAAGTCTTGGAACGTGTGGTG